>JACWES010000312.1:0-12419 GCA_025688845.1 Cucumis hystrix
CAGGATTCAATCTGTTTCTTCGTCATCTTCTTCCATTGGTCGCTTTGTGTCATTATCACGATCTACTTCCATAGCCCTTTTCTTCACTGTTTGCATTGATTCAATCAGTTGAATCAAATCTTCCCTCCATCCCTCGAACTCCCCTAGACAAATCGGCAACACTTTTCCTCTCTTCTTGATATCCGAAACAAGTTTGAAACTACTCGAACTTGCAATTCCTTTATTTATACGTCGAATCACATCTAATATATCAAGAATATGAGTTTTTCTGAAATCATATTGCTTCTCAAAACCTCCCATTTCTTCAAGAACTTCCATACCAATGTCCACATAACTCAGATGTTGATACAAAGTTTTATCCAGCATTTGTACTCTCTCAACAATCTCACTCCAATCTTGTTTCTTTTCATCCTTTTTCAGAATTTGGTATACGTACTCAATGAAATCGTTGTATTTCAAAACGATTTTCTCTGTTGCTAACAGAGGATCCTCTCCCAATTCATCGCAATTCAAATAGGAATCAGATTCTTGTTCATTCTTTTTCGATGATCCTGCTTCGTTTGATTCTGTGTTTCTGGATCGTTTTGGTGATCTCACCAATTCTTCGTTAGTCGGAACTATCTCTATCTTCTGTTCTTGAGAAGTTGATGTGCCGATTTGAAGGTTGATATCTTGTTGTTGTTGTTGAATATTTTTGTTCTTGATGTCCGGCGCTTTGGAGTTGGATGAATTGCCATTCTCTTGATTCTCGTTATCGGTCATCTTGTGAATATGGTTAATAAGAATTGTGACCCAAATCAGAAAAATTGAACTCTCCCCAGTGCTGAATATCCTTTATATATATATATATAGACACCTTCCATTATCCTTTCCCCATTTTCTTTTTTTAACATTAAAACTACTTTTTCTCTATTTTATTTGTATATATTTGTAATTGCATGAGTTCAACTCTTACCGAATTTTCAAAATAATAATTTTTTTTCTTCAAAATTTAACTTCTTCATTTTTAACACATTAATTGTTCGTAAAAAATTAAGGGCAAAGAAAGTGTTAATATTTACCTAACTAGATGAACTACTAAATAAGACGACAATCATATAGTTTCAAAGTCTAATTTTAATATATGTAAAGTTTGAGGGTTCGATTTTACCCATGAAAAGTTTGAGAATATAATAATAATTACCACTATACAATCGTAACATTTACCATTTGCTCAACCTAGCCATTAAAGTGTTTGAGAAATTGTAATTAGTGGCAATTGCTCACACACTTCTTTTGATTACTTAAATTTATTTGGTATAGAGTTATTTTCATTTGTTTAGTTAAATTTCAACATTGCCTCAACTTCAGTATATTTGTAGTATGTAAGCTTTTATGATCTTTGATGTAGAGACAAGAATAAGTTATAGAGATAATGGAAAATCAGTCTAGACAAGGTTAGAACTACCGATTCTTAAATGTATTTCTTTTTTAATGTCCAAAAAAACTATCCCAAATTTATGTGCAAGGAAAAATATAAACTAGGGTACAAAGGAATAGAACTGACAAGAAGAATATGTTTACTTTTGATAAATGACAAATTTTTAGTTAAATTGATAAAATAGCACAACAGAAAAATCTGGAAAAAAATGCTAGAACAATGTCTTAAATGCCATTACTTAAGTCAAAAATTTGAATCCTAAATACAATTATTCAATAAACAACAAATACCTATAATTCAATAAACAACAAATACCTATAATTCAATAAACAACAAATACCCTATAATTCAATAAACAACATTCCCTATCATTAAATGAAACTTCCCACACAATTAAAATCTATGAAAATTTTAATTTTCCCCCAAAACTCGAAAAATAACACCTATCAACAATGCATCAAAGCTCCACATAATCTCTGAGCCGTATCACATCTTTTTCAAATCGTGCAGGCATTCAAACGTTTTTACTCTCTTCACATCTTGAAACCCTTGAAACTCTTCAAAGTTGAAAAGATTGTAGCTTCCCTATCTTTCCCTTTCGTAGTTCCACTGAAAAAGATTCTTGAAACCCTTCATCCCCTTCGAAGTCTTCCATCAGTTGCTGCAATGATTGGAGGTTAAAGATTTGTCTCCTTCAAAACCTTCAAAGTTTTCATACATTTGGCGCAAAGTAAAAGATTTTCTTCTTGTTGAGTAGCTTCTTCATCAAAACGTAATTTGCACTACCACCAAAATATAATTTTTTTAAAATAAAAAGCAATAAAAATATGAATAAACGTAATTTGCTTTAAATTAAGTAATCTAATGTAAAATATAATTTCAAATTGTTATTAAAAATATATATTATGTATTACTTAATAATAATTACCTATATTGTTAATAAATTGTTTAAAATATAACAAAACCAAAAATCTTGTAGATATATTTGGCCTTATTATAGGGGAGGTTGCTACAATCTTTTCCAGCAACAAAATAACGCAGATTTAGTTAGAATTTACCAAATTTGAAGGCTGTTTGTAAAATACATTGTCTTTGTGAAATCTGCAATATATTCTGCCTCTTGAAACCCTTCAAATAGACTATACTTAGAATACATGAATTATCCTATAATCAGGGGTACAATAGGTATTCCAGCATGCTGCGATTAAAAAAAAACAGTGTATTTGGAGAGTACGAAATAGTATTATTATTTATTGTAGCAACACTTTTTATCTTTTTGCTTAATTTTAAGAACACATTTACTTTTAACCAAATGAATATGAGAAAGCAAGTCCCCAATCGTTAATAATTTCATTTTTTATTTTTAAAATTAAGTATATTTTCTTCCCATTTGTTATAACTAGAATACACAGACGTGCGTTGCACGTGTCACTACAAGAAATCGGACCAATCACGACGCCACACACAACGTCGACGAAAAGTGTGTTAGCGTTGATCACATTTCACCGACTCACGAAGCTCCCATTGGGGAACGATCCTTTTCGCGACGTACAAGAACCACACGTCCTAGAAAGTGTAAAATTAAATTTAATGAGTCAACTTTCTGCGATGTGTGGCAGGGTGACGTCGCAAAAAATAATAATTTTGATTTATTTTGTGACTGTCCACGACGTGTATTTACCAAAGGTCGCGCAACTTTCTACGACGTATATCACTGCACCTCAGAACTGGGTGGCAGCAGTAACCACAGGATGAGAACCAGTTTTAGGAGAAGTCTTGGGTTTATATGAGTGACCAGAAGGGTGGGGTGCGCGAGTGGGGCAGTTTTCCAAGATGTGACTTCTCTTGTGACAATACTTGCACTCAATAGTAGGACAATTAGCAAACTTATGACCATGAAGTTTACAATTTTTGCAGAAGGTGGATTCATTAGCAAGTTGTGGATGGGCGGTTGCAAGAGCGACATCAGAGGGTAAAGAGGAGACAATGCCAAGTCATTTTTTTTCAAATAAAATTTTCTGAATGGCGGCGTCGAGAGATGGTAGATGGTTATGATGTAATAGAGCAGTCCGAACTGATTCATACTCTGGGCGTAGACCCATGAGGACTTTTATGAGGCGAATATAGCCAGGACTGATTTTTGCCTGGTCTAGCTGAGTCCAAATTGGTTGAAGGGTGACAAGATACTCATTCACAGATTGTCCTCCCTCCTGGTTTAGACTAACAAGATGAGAGTGTAATTGATAAAAATGAGCAAGCCCAATAGACTGAAACCGTGTGGACAGAAAATGCATATACACACAATTCTCTAGCACAATTAAAATCCTTCGCACCGATAATGAGATGGAATACAAACTCCCGCCTTCTTTCTTTCATTGCCCATCGAGGCACTCTGATTCAACGCTCATGTCCTCATACCTCCCAACAAAATGGAAGAGTTGAACGCAAACACCGTCACATTCTAGACTCTGTTCGTGCTTAACTTCTTTCTGTTTTCTGTCTTGAAATTTTTTGGAGAGAAGCTGCCCTCACCTTTGTCTATGTCATCAACTGCCTTCCTTCTCACGTCATTCACAATGTTTTCCCTTTTGAACGACTATACTGTACTTCCCCCTCTTACTCTAATCTCAAGGGTTTTGGTTGTGTATGTTTTGTGTTATTACATCCTCATGAACATACCAAACTAGAACAACATGCTCATCTTTGTTGTTTCTTGGGTTATGGTACTGAACATAAAATGTTTCATTGTTGGAATCCCATCTCTCAATGATTATGAATATTCCATCATGTCACCTTTTGGGAACATCGTATGTTTTATAGTTTTTATTCATTTCACGCATCTCTATCTGGCCCTCACTTATTTTTCAATGATCTTTCTATTGACCTATTCCCTACTTCTGACTCACCACCCGACACTACACCTTGTCCACTACTCATATCTAAACTAGCTCACTCAATTAGATCCTATCTCTACGCTCCCGAATCTCCCATCTGCCTCTTGTGAGGAACCTAAATCTATACCGGGTCGACGATTTATTCGGGTGAGAGAATCTCCTCCTCATCTTAAAGATTACCATTGTTTTTCCACTATCATGTCTTTGGTTGAACCTTCCTTGTATAAGAAAGCTAGTACTAACCCATTGTGGCAGCAAGCAATGAATGAAGAACTCCAAGCCTTAGAGCAGACTCATACTTGGGACTATGTTGACTTACTCCTGGAAAGAAACCTATCGCTTGTAAGTGGATTTTTAAAATCAAAACACACTCTAATGGCTCTATTGAACGATACAAAAGCATGACTTGTGGCCAAATGTTATTTTTAGGAATATGGCATTGATTATGAAGAAACATTTGCTCCTGTAGCTCGAATGACATTTGTTCGCATTCTTTTGGTCATTGCAGCTACAAAACAATGGTCCCTACTTCAAATGGATGTTAAAAATGCGTTCCTCAATGGAACACTATCTGAAGAAGTCTATATGAAACCACCACCTGGTACTACTTTGCCACCTCAGAAAGTATGTCTTCTTTGTCGTGCTCTTATGACCTCAAACAGACTCCTCGAGCTTGGTTTGCAACATTCAATTTCATTATTACCCCACTTGGGTTCACCTCCAGCTCTCACGATTTGACCTTATTTACTCTCCAGACATCTAGTGGTCTTGTTCTTCTTCTCTTATATGTTGATGATATGATTATTATAGGTGATGACCCTCAAGCCATATCAAAATTAAAATATTATATGGGTAAGCACTTTGAGATGGACTTAGGAACCCTCAGCTATTTTCTTGGTCTTGAGATGTCATCCTCAGCTAATGGCTACTACTTATCTCAAGCCAAATATGCATATGACCTTCTCAATCGATCTGGTATTACCGATTCTGCCACATCATCAACGCCTCTAGATCCAAATGTACGACTCACTCCTTTTGATGGTGTTCCTCTTGACGATCCCACTTTGTATTGACAACTTGTTTGCAGCCTCATTTACTTAACTGTGACCCATCCAGATATTACGTATGTCGTTCACATCTTAGTCAATTCATGGCTGCTCCTCGCACTATTCACTTCACTGTTGTTCTTCGTATTCTCCCATATATTAAAGGCACTTTGGGTCATGGTCTACAGTTCTCCTCAAAGTCCTCTCTGGCTCTCTAATTCTGATTGGGCTGGTGATCCTACTAATAGAAGATCCACCACTGGTTATTGCTTCTAGTTAGGTAATGCTCTTATCTTTTGGCGTAGCAAGAAACAATCCGTTGTTTCCCGTTCCAGCAGAAAATCTGAATATTGTGCACTAGCTGATGCCACTTCTGAATTATTATGGCTTTGTTGGCTTCTCACTGATATGGAATCTCCATAGACATCACCCACTATTCTTCATTGTGATAACCGCAGTGCTATTCAAATTGCACAAAACGATGTCTTCCATGAACGAACAAAGCATATTGAGAATGATTGACATTTTGTTCGCCATCATCTTCAGAGCAACACTCTCCATCTCCACCACTGATCAACCTGCAAATATTTTCACTAAAGCTCTCCATTCTCCTCGCTTCACAAACTCAAGGTGGTGTGTCGACTATACCATCTTGAGTTTGAGGGAGGATATTGCCGTAATTATGCCATATTTTGGTATATAATATCTTTGTATTTATTTGTTGATACTTTCCTTATGTTGTATTTATTTTGTCTAAAATTATACATGTAATTATGAAGTTTAGCAATAAGAAAGTACCAATATTCAATAAAAATCAATACTCTTCATCGGTCATCTTGTGAATATGGTTAGTAGGGGAGTAAGAATACGGGTTGAACCCGAATAACATGGACTATCCAACCCATATTATAAGGGTTGGATTGGGTTAGATTAAAATATGGGTTGAGTTGGGTATGAGGTTGGAGGGTTGAGAAGTTCGGTTCAACCCAACCCAACCTGAATTAATATAATATATATATATATATATATATATATATATATAAATAATAATAATAATATATTATTTAATAAAAAAACAATTAGATTTCTTATTCTTTTAGGTTTAGATTGCGCACGGTATCTTGAACTTTATTATTCGTTTATTATTAAAAATGAACTTCATGAACATTTATGAGTAATTTTTGGATTTATGTATTTTAAAAACTTTGAATTTATTTGTGTTTGTAATTTTGAATTTATTTATGTTTGTAACTTTGAATTTATGAATGCTTTGCTTGAATTTATTGTATGAAATTTTGAATTATGTATGTTTGAAATTTAAATATAACAAACGTATACAACCCGATTTAAATGTAACTAGAAACAAAAGAAGAAAAAAAACCTATACAACCCGACAACCCAACCCAACCCAACCCATATTTTACTGGTTGGGTTGGAAACTAAATTCGAATTGCCAACCCAAATAACCCGAAAATATAGGTTGGGTTCGATTTCACCCCTAATGATTAGTAAGAATTCTGACCCAAATCAGAAAAATTGAACTCTCCCCAGTGGTGAAAATCCTTTATATATATATATATATAGACACCTTCCATTATCATTTCCTTTCTTTTTTACACTAAACCTACTTCTTTTTCAATTTTATATTTTTCTTTTTCAAAATTTAACTTGATTTTTAATATATTAATTGTCGTAAAAAATTAAGGATAAAGAGTGTAAATATTGACCTAACGAGATGAACTACTAAACAAGACGAATCATATAGTTTTAAAGTTTAATTTTAATATATGTAGAAGTTTGAGGGCTCGATTTTACCCATTGAAAGTTTGAAGATATAATTATAACTACCGCTAAATTGTAATATTTACAATTTGCTTGAAAAATCAAAGTTAATTAATTTTCTTTTTTGAACTTCTTTGAACCTAGCAAGTATAGTGTTTGAGAAATTGTAATTAGTAGCAATTGCTCACACACTTCTTTCGATTACTTAAATTTATTTGATATAGAGTTATGTTCATTGGTTTAATTAAATTTCAACGTTGTCTCAACTTCAATATAAGTGTTTATTATCTTTTATTAATTATTTTTATGTGATAAGTGTTTATGAATGATCCTCTCTTAGTCCTAGTTAGGTTCAATTTTTCTGTCTCCTCTTGGTGCAATTTTTAAACTCTTGTATTGTCTGAAATCAATTTGATTTTATATATGTTTTGCAAGTTTTCAAAACTTTCAAACTTCAAACTTCAAATGCTAAAACACAAATATATATATTTAGTTATTATTATTTTTTATCTGGCAAACATCTTACAATTTTCAAATTTTAAGTGTCAACTCCCAAATCAATTATATACTTGTTTATGTGATTTAGAGTGTTTTTAAACATATTTTAAGTAGTTTTTAAACTATTTTTTTTATCTCACAAACATCTCAAATACATCTTACAAATATCTCTTGAAATACCCAACCGAAAATTCATTCTATAAAAAATTTGAAGATTTTGTTATATGTTTTATAAATAGTTTCAATTTTTGCTATATTTAAAAATGCTTCCTAATATTATTAGCTTTTATTTTTAAATTTTTAAAATAAAAGTTAAATTGATATTTTCATTTAAAGATGATAATATTCAATATTTTTATATTTGTTGTCTCATTTAATACATGAAGATTGACCACTATTCTTATACTTACTTTAAAATATATTTTATGGCATAAATTTGTGTCAAATTCAAAAGAACAAAAAACCTTAGACTTTATTTCATATCATACAAAAAAAAAAAAATATCTTTATTCAATCAATAATGACATGATAGAATTGAAAGAGTTCGAATATGAAATGTTTTATTTATGAATTAAAATATATTTATTTATAATGAATGTTATAAACAATTCAGAATGTGTCGATCAATGTTTTAAATTCTAATTTTTGAGAGGTTAAAATTTCATTTGGAAAGAATTGAATTATACGTGCGGACTTAAAGATTCAAACTTTGGGTCTTTTGCTCGATAATATAGATCAAAATCAGTAAAGTTAGATACATGTTTTATAGTATGATGATAATTATGACGAACTATTATCGAGTAAGAAATAAATAATATTATATATTTAAAAATGGTATATACAATTTTGTTCGAGAAAAAGAAATGTATTTATTGTTAAAGTATATAGCAACACTAACTAAAATCTTCTAGAGATATTAAATGAGTAGATTAAAATGCTAGAATTATGTAAACTAGAGAAGAAATCTAAAAATATCTTAGATTTTTAGGATAAAGAGTTCTAGAGAATTCTTTTAGATAAGGAAAAGAGAAATATCTAGAATAGGTAAAATTCTAGAGAAGTCTTTTGGATTGGGCTCCAAGGAACTCAAGCCTATAAATAGGAGGTGTGATCTTCATCTTTGAACCATACCAATAAAAACAAATAAGCAAAGAGAGGAAGAGAGAAAGAGAGTTAGTAAGAAACTTGGAGTGAAAGTGAGTGAGTGTTATTTCTAAAATGTCATTTATAAATTTTCTTAATAAAACTTTTTTTCTTATAAGTGATTTGTCTCTTTCTTATGGTCAATTTCTTCAAAATTTATAATTTAGGTAGAAAATTGTAGGTTTGTGGTTCACTAAGATTCAAAGTATTAAAATACCTATTTTTTTTCAAATATATAAAAAATATATTGAATTATAAAAACAAACACTTCCATAACTAGTATTTTGAAATGAAGTTTATATAAACTATTTCTTTTGAAATTTAAACTAGTTTTTTTTGCCCTATTAATTTCCATGATATTAATGTAGGAATGACAATGGTATTGTTATTTTTTAAGCACATCTAATTTTCATTTTTTTCTTCTAAAAAAACAAACTAACAAAGTCTTGAAATTTAATTTTGCTTTAAATTCCTAATTTATTATTTTAATATCAAAATTTGGTTTTGATAGCTAAGTAATGTTTGAAATTTAGTTTTGCTTTTAAGTTCCTAATTTTTCTCTTTTTGTTGTCATGAAATGAATTTTTATCCCACATTTGCATTTAATTGCATTTTTAATTCATTCACACACACACACACACACATATATATTTTCTTTTTATTGTGAAGTAAGAAGGAGAGAACACATTAGCCATCGATGATCACCAATGAGATATCGACTATGGTTTAAGGGCAGCAAGTGGTAAAGAGAATGTAATGATCCACGACTAGCATCATTAATAACACACTTCAGTGTAGTTGAATTAAGCTCTAAATGAAACAATTAATGTATTGTTTTCTGAAATTTTTCATTTTCTCGGAAAAACAATTGACAATGGGAAAGAACAGTATTAGAACTATAGATGCCATGCTTCAACCTTAAAGCTTCTAAAAACAAGGAAAGAACACTCGCTAATTTTACATCACTGATCCTGAAATTCCACAACAAAAAAACTGAGAGAGTAAAAAGTTGCAAAGAATTAAATTCCAAAATGGAAAGAAACTAAAAATAAACTATTCAATTCTTAATAATATACAGAAAAAACTATTTAATTTACAATATTTGTCGTTTAGTTTAGGGGTTACTCGGTTTGTTTGCCCCCCTTTCCAATTGGTTCGAATCCCACAATGTAATTTATTTTTTCTTTTTTTTCCCAATTTACAACTCATCGATTTCCACAATAATAATCTATTTCACACTTCATTCATTTTATTTATTTTTTATTGGTAAGTTTTTATTTCTTTATTTGTGTTTTCGTTTACATGCATTCGTTTTAATATTTAAATCATTCATATTTTTTGTTTTTAGTTTTTTAAATTTCTTCTTTAACTTCTTCTTGGCTTCTTTTCAATTTATCTTCAATTAAATTTATGAGGTAAGTTTTGTAATTTATTTTCTTCTCTTATCAAGTTTGTTATTTTATTTTTATGCATTTGGTTTTCATATTTTCAAATCTTTTTTTTTGTATTAGTTTTATACCTATTTTATTAATGCTTGTTGGATTGTTTAAGTTA
Source organism: Cucumis hystrix (assembly GCA_025688845.1). Taxonomy (NCBI): domain Eukaryota; kingdom Viridiplantae; phylum Streptophyta; class Magnoliopsida; order Cucurbitales; family Cucurbitaceae; genus Cucumis; species Cucumis hystrix. The sequence continues at coordinate 10,338 of JACWES010000312.1, forward strand.
TATTTTTGTTATATGTCAATATCGTTTTGATTTATTCTCATTACATTGTTATGTTATCGTAGATTTAATTTCAAATCTAAATTGAGAAATATTTTTAAAAAAGAAAATCGACAGGGTCATCATCTAAGAAAAAGTAATAATAATTATGAAAGGTACTAATGTATATATATATATATATAATATATATATATATTTACTATAAAGTCCCCAGTCAATCAATTTTCTAGATCTACCACTGGGGTGTCGAGTTCAACCAGTATTCTTACACCCCTATTTAAAAGCACTCTAAATCACATAAACAAGCCTATAATTGATTTGAGATTGGACATTTGAGATTTTAAAAGTTGTAAGATGTTTGGGAGATAAAAAATATAGTATCTAAAAACTACCCAAAACATATGTAAAAGCACCCTATATCACATAAAATATGTATATAATTTATCTGTGATTGGACATTTGAAGTTTGAAAGTCTTACAGACGTTTGGTAGATGATTAGAAGTAACTAAAAAACTTGCTATAAAACATGTATAAAATCAAATTGATTTTGAACAATACATTAAAGTTTAAAAAATTACACCAAGAGAAGAAAAGAAAATAAACCTAACTCAACTAACAGTATCAAATCATAAACACTTATCACATAAAAAAAAGTTAATAAAAAATCATAAACACTTTACTTACCGCAAATATATTGAAGTTGAGAAGACAAGGTTGAAATTTAACTAAACCAATGAAAATAACTCTATATCAAATGAATCTTATAATTAATTCAAGTAATTGAAAGAAGTGTGTGAGCAATTGCTACTAATTACAATTTCTCAAACACTTTAATTGGTAGGTTCAAAAAAAAAATTAATTAACTTTGATTTCTTGAGAAAATTGTAAAAGTTACTAGTAGGTAGTTATAATTATATCCTCAAATTTTTATATATATTAAAATTAGACTGTGAAACTATAGGATGATGGTCTTGTTTAGTAGTCATCTTGTTGGGTATATTAGCACTCTCTTTAATCTTAATATTAATATCTTAAAAATCAAGTTAAAATTGGAAGAAAAAAATTAATTCTTTTGAAATTTAGGTAAGAGTTGCAAATCGAAAAATTGAGAAATAAATAAATAAATATGGCCAAAAAATTGAGAAAAAATAGTTTTGATTTTAAAAAGAAAAAAAAATTGAAATGAAATTGAAGGTGTCTATATATAAAGGACATTCAGCAATCAGCACTGGGGAGAGTTCGATTTTATGAATTGGGTCAGAATTTTTAGTAACCATATTCACAAGATGACCATTAGAGAGAATGAAAGAGAATGCCAATTCATCCAACACGAAAACTCTTGACATCAAGAACAAAAATATTCAACAACAAGATCAAGATATCAACCTTCAAATCGGCATATCAACTTCTCAAGAACAAAAGATAGAAATAGTTCCGACTAACGAAGAATTGGTGAGATCACCGAAACGATCAAGAATCACAGAATCAGACGAAGCAGACGAAGCAGAATCATCAAAAAAAGAATGAACAAGAATCTTATTTCTTTTTGGGTTGCGAAGATTTGGGAGAGGATCCTCTGTTAGAAGCAGAGGAAATCCTATTGAAATACAACGATTTTATTGAATACGTATACCAAATTTTGAAAATCGATGAAAAGAAACAAGATTGGAGTGAGATTGTTGAGAGAGTACAAAAGCTGGCTGATCTTTTGCATCTAAAACTGGCAGTATTGATTTTTGATATAGAATGTCTTGAACAGCATCCACGTTTTGAGAAGCAATATAATTTCAGATTAAGTCATATTCCTAATATAATAACTGTGATTGAACAAATAAATATAGAAATTATTAGTTCGCGGTTTTTTCAGTCTTGTTTTGGATAACAAGAACAGAAGAAAAGTGTTGCCGATTTGTCTAAGGGAGTTCGAGAGATGGAGGCAACAATTGAGTCTACTGATTGATAAAGTGCAAAGACTGAAGAAAATGGCTTTGGAAATAGATCGTGATCATTTGGAAACAGAAGAAACAGATTGAATCCTATGGGTTTGTTTTAGGTTTTTTTCTTTGAGAGATTTCATTTCAATT
>JACWES010000314.1:0-12352 GCA_025688845.1 Cucumis hystrix
GTAGTACATTCTCTTGGTTTTAACAAACTGGGACTCGATCTTTTTTTCCAAAAGAATATGCATATTCAATCATATCAGATAAGAAAAACTAAGGCCATGCAGCAGCAAGACAGTAAAGCAGGAAAAAAAGAAAAAAAAAAGACAGAAGTGAAGATTGGTATTCAATTTGAGAGTGTTGGAATGAGTGGAGAATTGAGAGCGGAACAAGAATGAGAGTGTGAAGTGTGAAAACCACAAGAAAGAGGATTGAGTTGAAAATTAAGGGAAGGGAATGAGTTTGATCCTACAAACCATGCCCAAAATGCTCAATCCAAACATAGGGGCTTCGAATTAAAACCCACTACAAACTCATCATCCTATTTCATCGTCCCAAACATGCCAATGGAAAGTGAGAGAAAACAAACCCTTGAACTAATCAAGCATCAGATAATGGCAAAGGAAACATAATACCATTGCTTCCTCATGTGGAATTATAGTTTAGAAGATTTTCAAGTGGAACAGATCAAGAGCTAGACTTTAAGTATAAACCATTGTGCTACATTCAACTAGATGCATTAGTTAACTTTGCTAAGGCAACACGAGAGTGTTGTTTCAAAGATAAAATAGTGTCCTAAAACTAATTGGTCATTTTAGTCTGACAGGTCTTGTAAGGTTTGGTTTCATGCAATGAGCTCATTTAAGTCTTAAGGTACAAGGAAGCAAACTAGAGCTTTTTACAGTACGAGCAGAATCTAATCTATCAAAGAATACAGATACAAAACTAGTGTTGCAGTCTTGTCTTCAATATCTACTAATATCACAAATCTCTCCTCTAGACAACAGGACGAAGCAATTTTGGTTAGGATTAATCATACCTGTCTGCGCATCTTGACATTAAGTGGAATTTCCTTATAGGAGATAACTTTCTCAGCAGCTCGCCTTGACGGTCTACCAACAGATGTCCTCCGACATTCTTGAACTTCTGATCTATCAATAGAATTGCCATAATCTTCTTTTCCTACTGATGAAGTTGGAACAACTTTACACTTGGTCTCTTTGCATGGAAAAGCAGGACTGGTTGAATTGGAATTTTCAATCTCAAGTGAGTCTTTGGTGGCCACTGGTTCCTCGAGTTTGAATCTTGTAGACTGCCTTCTCAAACAAGGCCTGATAAGAAAGTCAGTAAAGCTCATGTCAATTGATCTCGTGTATGCTATATTATCTGGAATAGTTTTAGAAATGAAGCCAAACAAAGCAATTAAATATCCACGAACGGACCTTTTGCCTTCAACCTTCAGATTCTCTGCTTGAAGAACTGATGTCTCCTGGCATTGAGAAGCATTGGTAGAATCCGAAGTTTCCATTTGGTGTAAGTCATTTGTAGTAACTGGTTCCTCAGCTTTGAATCTTGCAGACTGCCTTCGCGAACAAGGCCTATTGAAAATTTCAATGAAGCTAATGTTCAGTATGTACTTATGCTATATCATTTTGAGCACATCCTGAAAACAAAACCCAAATAAAGCAACTAAATATCCATGCACTAACCTCTTGCTTTCAACCTTTTCCACCTCTGTTTGTAGAACTGAAGTTTCTTTACATTGAGAAGCATCATTAGAATTGGAAATTTCTGTTTCCAAGATATCATTGGCAGCCAGAGGTTCCTCGGTTTTGAACTTTGCAGGCTGCTGTCTCAAACAAGGCCTATCAGAAATTAAACCAAGATCATGGTTGATTTATCTTTAATATGCTAAAATCAGATAAACCCAAATAAAGCAAAAATCCACGAAAAAAACCTTTTTGCTTCGATCTTTGGAACTTCTGTCTGAAGACTTGACGTGCCAAAAGCTGCACTCAGAAGAGAATTGGTTTTCAAAAAACGACAATATGTATATCTTGAAGCTGAAGGTAATTAGTGCACTGTCAATTACATTGTCGTCTGGATTGCCGTCGCCTGTTAGATTTGCAAGGCCTGTTATCCTGATTTGCAGTTGTAGATTCCTCTGCCTCATTACATTCGGTGGTCCCTACCTTGAGGTAGAGAAAAGAAATGCGTAAGTAACCTAAGAAATATTTACTAAAGAATAACAATAGTATTGTTTATGCACCTCTCCAGGTTGAATTGTTGCTGATTTTCCTTTACTCTGGGAAGAAAATTTTCAGTGTCAGTAATCAATACACTCAATTGCAACTTTGAAATGACTAAAAGGAATCGAAGTAACCTCCAAATCCAGCTTTCTGGACATAAGAATGCCATTTTTACATCCAAGCTCATGCTGAAGCGCTTTTAACTGCATAAAATATAATTAGTTTCCGTTGCAGCAACCTAAAGGGAGTTTGATGTGCAAACTAAATCAAATTTCAGATTACAGAAATTTATCTCACCCGATCTTTACTTGAATTCAGTTCCTGAAAAAAGAAAAAAAAAACGCATTCCAAGTATTAAATTTAGTTTCTAGGTTACTATTTTCCCATGAGCAAGTGATACAATGGAAACTCAAGACAGATAGAAGCAGATTTAAAATTACCGCTAGCATTTGACTGTTTGTTTGGGCAAGTTGCATGTTCTGCTGCTGCAATTTCTGAATATTGGTTCTCAATTTCTCTAACTCATTTCCACTTATCTCAATTATGCGACTATTTGAAAATACACATCAAGGAAAAACTTCATCAGTTAAAAAGAAAAGGAAAGCTCAAAAAAAAAAAAAAAATATTGCTAGTTATGGATCAATATAACTGTCGAAAAGGATACTTTCTTTCCGCGATAACTTTCATGAGTGTCATATTTTCCTGGAAAAGAAAAATCAAAACATTATCAATAATATTAGCCAATCAAACAGGGCAGCTTATAGAACACTTCAGAATTACCTTCTGTAACTTATCAACATATTCATAGGTCATAAGCAAACCCGGCTGCGTCTTCGTATCTCGCTTCTGCAGTGTAGGTTGCTCCTTCAAGTTGCTTATATCGGAAAGCCTTTTCCTCTGCCCACCTCCTACTTTGGAGCTCCCCATCGTTTTCTCCCCAGCTATATTCACGTTTTGACATAAAACCAACTTTCTCAGTCACTAAGACAAACTTGAAAATCACTTGCTTCGATTTACTTAGAACAAGCCCGAGGTAGTTCACCTAAATTCAATAATTCAGCTAAAATCTACAAAACTCCTAAACGGTAGAAACAACCGGAGTTAATTAAGCAAAACCTAGAACCCTTCGTAAACCATATAAACCCCAGATGCAATTAGAGTTCGAATTAAGCAATCCCAATGCCTAGAAACAGAATAAATTTCCGGAAATCCAACTGTACTAATACCAATCGAGCGGAAAAAAACGGGAATCTGAAGAATTTGACAAGAAGGAAAAGATCAAGAAAGTACCTACAACACCGCAGTTCTCCGGATCGAGCGAAATGATATTCTCCATGCTGGAGAATTTAAGGTGGAACCCTGAAATCTTTAAGCTTAAACAAGAGATCTTGGAAGGACGGATAAAAGTCTCTTCTGCTGAGAGGAGACTGAAGAGTGGAAATGAATTGTGAGGATTCGGATTGAGCGCGAAATCGATAAACGTTTGAGGGTAAATTTGTAATGTGATATTATTCAAGCAGCGCAACGGCTGTCCGAAGCAAGTTCCGAACCTAATTTAAATCTTCCTACGTATACCGAACCAAACTCTCATGAGCCGATGGGCAATATTGGGCCGTAATGGTTTCATAAGCCCAATATGAAAAGCAATTTTTTCCAAAAAAAAAAAAAAACAAACCGTTATGTAATTGGATTGAAATACAAACATAATTAATTAATTAAGTATATAGTAACTTTAACCATGGCAAAAAGATATCGAATTTAAATTTTTTTATTGATAAATCTTTATCTCTGATAAACTCATATTAGTGACAAACTTTCTATCACTATATTTATAAACTTGGAGAGTTAGATCTAAATTTTGTTATATTTATTAAGAAGATAAAAATTCTGCATTGGTTAATACTTTGGATCTTATTGTTATATTAGCAACTTCTTATCAACCTAAAAATTGCAAAGCTAACTAGTTTTAAATGGATACGATCTAAAATATGTAAAATAAAAGTCTAATTCAAAAAACGTCTCAATCTAAGTTACTTAGATTTGTTTTTTAGCAAAATTAATTCAAACATTACAATGATTTCTCTGTAACATAAAAGAAGGTTGTCTATTATATTTGTGTGTTTGAAATATTTGCAAGGAAATTTAAGAAAAGCAGTTGAGTTTGCATAGTGTTAAATACGAACGACTCTCTTTTTAAAAAGAACCAGTAGAGAAGTGTTGTTTTCAAACTTCGGACTTATGTTATTATAAGAAAAAATGTAATGTTTTAGTTGAAATGAGCTCAGTTCATATGTGATGATGATATGATCTTACTTCCTATAAGTTAAAGATTTGATCCTCATCGTGCTGTGTACACATGAGCTCCATATTATTGTCACTACTTTTGTGTCACTTTTTATTTTTATCCCGAGCTTTTTTTGCAAACCTATATTTTTTTAACTTTAAAGTTTGTCTCATACCAAATAGAAATGTCGCTTTCTAATGTTTCTCATCTCGTTTTTTTATTACATGTTAAGTCTCAATTGTCTACCACATTCTTCAAACTATTTCTTCTTTAGAGTTAACGCAATTACATTATTAAAAAATGATTGTAGTTGATCGAACTTGAATATAGTTTAATTGATTAATTTTTTTTAATAAAAAAAATAAACCCAACTATCCTTAATCATTAGTAACATGAAATATTGTTGATTAAAAAAATAAAATAAAATTGAATATAATGGAAGTTGATGAAAATGAAATAGAAAGATATATTATGTATGTGTGTTAAGTAGGGAGGCATCAATCAAATTCATCCAACCACCAACCATTTATTGTAAAGCAAAATTTTAAGTCAAAATTGGTTTCATTAAGAAAATAGATATATAGAATAGCATGTGGGAGGTTGGATGTTGGATGTCGCTTCTTACATATCTGTTTTTTCTAAATCCTCTTTTTTTTTTAATCATATTATTATTTTGAAGAGATGATTATTTTTTATTTGGTTAACCTTAACTCTTTTTTATTAGAGATGTTTTTATTTATTTGTTTATTCATGGCTGGTTTCTGCTGTATATTTTGCAATTTTAAATATGATTGATATATATTCGGTCTCTTTATAAATTTGAAAAGGGCAAAAAAAAAAAAGAAGAAGAAGAAGAAGAAGAAGAAGAAAGGGAAAAAAAGAGTAATTAAAAAAACCCATTAATCCTCCAATTTTTATGTTTTTCAAATTAACCATTTTTTATCTGATTAAAGGTAAAGAAATTATTTTAAAAGATAAATCTTTTCAAAATGTTACCATTTATTTATGGTATAAAAAACCAAACTATTGTGATAGAAATAAATAAAGTTCAATTAATGTGATATTCTTTGATTTATTTTGCTATATTTACAAAATCTTTTAAAAATACAATTATTTCCATGACAGTGCAACGTAATTAATATCTTAAAATCTCATATTCTACTAATCACATTGAACCTCTTAACCTCTGACCTCTAACCATTCATTTCACACCACATGATTTGATATAGATATAGTTTAGGAATCCAAAGGTTTGACAATTAGAAATAGAAACTACAAATAAACCAATATTTGAAGAAAGTAATCATGATCCATGAAACACAAAAAGTTAGTAAAAGAAAAAAGGTAAGATGAAGAAGAATATCACATATATATAATGAAGAATAAAAATGAAAGTATAGCTTTGAATGCAGAGGAACATTAAAACAGACTGTCTCATCTCAGCAAATAATTTTTAATACAGAGATATGGGAAGGAAGAAGAAGAAGAAGAATATTAACATTTCATATCCCTATAATAAATTTAGCAACCCAAAAAAAAAAACCAGATAGAAAAATGTAAGCAACAGGCTGCAAAAGGACACGCAAAAGAGAATAAAGAGAAGGGAAGGGAGAAACAACCATTCCTCTTTCTCCTTCTCCTTCTCCTTCTCACATACCCTCTTACAGACACAGTTGTCTTGCTCTCCATTCCTTCTTGATGCTCAAAAACCCTAACAACAAAGTAAAATAAAGCACTTTCCAGTTTCCTTCTTTACCCTTTTTGCCATTCCCCATGTTCTCTCTTTTTCCTATGTTGTTTTGCAGTTTCATTTATAGTTAACCAGATTTGTTCTTAGTTCATATCAGAGGAAGGTACCTGAAAGAAAATCTTCATTCTGAAAAAGACTCTTCTTCTTCTACTTCTTCTCAAGCAGCTCCAAACAATGTTTGCTACTACTGGGGTTCTCTTCTTCATCTGGTTTTTGAGCTGCACTCTGCTTCCTCTTACCATGGCAACTTTCAACTTCAATCTCACTGTGCCAAATCTTCTACCAGATCCTGAGACTGTTGCTTATCAAGTTCAAAGGTAACAATCTCTTCACCCATTATCACATTTGACTCAATCTTGTTGGTTTCTCTGTTTGGAATCTTGGGTATCCACCATTTCCCATTGTTCCTGGCTGTAAAAAGAACACACCCCAAATGGGGTTCTGCACTTGAACTCTATTTGACATTTTATCGAACAATTGGTGTGCATTACTGTGTTGCTCAAGCTGCAGCTCCCCTGTTTCTATGGCTTCCCCCGCATTAATACAAGGCTGTCTCTCTTTCTTGCAGGAGTGTGAATGATTCCTTTTTCAGAAGACAAATGTTGTCCATTCATTCAAAAGGACAATCCAATTCCTGTCAAACTGCAAACCCTATCGACGATTGTTGGCGTTGTGACTCAAACTGGCAAGCTAATCGCCAACGACTCGCCGATTGCGGCATTGGATTCGGCCGAGATGCCATGGGAGGGAAAGGAGGTCAGATCTACGTAGTTACAGATTCCTCCGATCCCGACCCTGTAAACCCTCGACCTGGAACTCTCCGTTATGCCGTGGTTCAAGATGAACCTCTTTGGATCGTCTTTGCTGCAGACATGACAATCAAACTCAAATACGAACTCATGATGAACAGTTACAAAACCCTAGATGGCCGAGGCGCCAATGTCCACATTACAGGCGGCGGTTGCATCACACTCCAATACATCTCGAATGTAATCATCCACAACATCAACATCCACCACTGTGTCCCTACCGGCCACACCAACATCCGATCGTCCCCTACGCATGTCGGATACAGAGGAAAGTCCGACGGCGATGGAATCTCGATCTTTAGCTCACGCAACATCTGGATCGACCATTGTACTCTCTCGTACTGTTCCGATGGCTTAATCGACGCCATAATGGGATCGACGGGAATCACGATCTCGAACAACTACTTCTCGCACCACGATGAGGTGATGTTGTTAGGGCACGACGATGGGTTCACCCCGGATTCAGGGATGCAGGTGACAATAGCGTTTAATTTGTTCGGGGAGAAGCTGGTTCAGAGAATGCCGCGGTGCCGACGGGGATACATTCACGTTGTAAACAACGATTTCCGATCGTGGGAGATGTACGCCATCGGCGGGAGTGGTAATCCGACGATCAACAGCCAAGGGAATCGGTATATTGCTCCAGGAAATCCAAATGCGAAGGAGGTATGTTCATCTTACTCCCTCAGTTATCCACTCCGTAATAAAGCTCACCGGCGCGTTTATGGGACGCTCCGCTGAGGCAATTAAGTTTGTACTTTATTTTAAAAATAATTTTCTTTTAAATTACTTTTGGACTACAAATTGTTTTCAAATTTGGACAATGAAAATATTATAATGTGTGAAATAGTTGAGAGATATTCTTGGAAAGTAAAAAAAAAAAAAAGAACTTGGAGAAAAGTTCAAAGGTTTAACCTTTTAATTGAAAAGGAAATACAATTGTTAAAAATGGTGATTTGATAATGATTATATTTTTGTTAATTTAAAAATTTTCATCAAACAATACTAATATTCTAATTGATAGGGATTGTATTATTACATATTGTATTTAAATTTTTTACAAACTGAATAATTTTAAATTCATTCTTCCTCCATGTTTTATAGTGATTTCCATCCATTCTTAACAAATCTTCAAGAACAAAAGCACTTTTTTGTTACTTTTCTTTGTGTTAAAATTTTAATTAATTACTTCAGAATTGATTTTGACTTGACAGTTTTTACGTTGAAAAAAAAGGAATTTAAAAAAGTCACACACGTGTGAGAGAATGATTATGATTGGTTTTCAAGCAGTGAAAGACGGTGTCGTTTGATATAGGTGACGAAGCGCGTGGACACGAACGCGGGAGATTGGTCGGAGTGGAACTGGAGGACGGAGGGGGACATAATGGTGAACGGAGCATTTTTTGTGCCTTCCGGCGAAGGACTCAGCAATATGTACGTTAAAGCTTCCAGTTTGCCGCCCAAATCCGCCGCTCTTGTCGACCAGCTCACTCTCAACGCCGGCGTCTTCGGTGGCTCCAGGTACCCTTCTTTCTATTTTTATTCCTCCAGTTACCAAAATGCTCTCATACTCTCTATTTGAACAAATTTTTAAGTATACATAGATAATGATGTATTTTAACAAAAAAGAATAGATTAAATCGGAGTGGTAATTTGTGGGAAATGAGAAAGTAAATGTGATCTAAAGAAAGAATCTTGACCTGACACTAGAGCTCTATTTGTTTTTCTTTTTCTTTTCTTTTTGTCTTTTTGCCTGTTCTGTCCACTTGTGCACTGCGAAAATAAGACCCATTGCTTTCCATTGCACATCGAAATCTTATTTAGATCCTTATTTATTCATTGGGAAAAGGTAAATTCTAATCGGGGTTACAAACACATCACTTCAAATCAAATGTATAATCACCACGATCACTCCTTCTCTTCTAATCTATTGAATTTGTCACTCTAATTTTTTTTAGATTTGAAAATCTTGTCTCTAATTTAGAATATATTTTAAACTTTGAGTTGGTTATTAAAGTTTTTGTGTTAGAATAGTGTGTTTGAGATTTAAATCATTTTAGTTAGAGTTATAATATATGGGTCATATTGTTATGGAAAGGGTGAAGATATATAGCAAAAACATCATTATTATTTGTGATTATTGTATTTTGGCCATAAATAAGAAAGCACCAATATTATATTTAGAGCTTCGTGTACATCCACAGTTTAGAACGGTTAGTTATCTTAGCTTCTCAAGTAATTTCTACATTTTTTTTCTTGTTTGTTGGGTAACATTTAAGGATTAAAATATCGAACTTTAAAGGTGGGTAACATTAGCTCAATTAGAAGAGTAGAGTTGTTCTATGGACTAAAGGAAAAAATGAATTGTCTTTTTTAAATTGTAAACATAAAAAAGGGTAAAAGGGGAGAACATTTGTATGTACAGAGAAAATGAGCAGTTGAGGCAAGTGGGGGTTTTTCTTCATTAAATTAATCAATGAATGGCAGTGGTGAAAAGTTGATCTCTTGGTTAGTAGTATGGTATTAGTAGTTTTGTACCTTTTCTATTTCCTTTTTTCTTTGTATATATAAAGTTTTTGCTTTCCAGCTATGTCTTTTAGGTCCCACTTTCTTTCTCTATATTATTTGGAAATGGTGGACCCTACTTATCAGCTTCAATTTATAATCAAACTTATGACCTCTCACTCACCTACTTCCCTTTTTCCCAAGTGGATCAAAGAAGAGAGACCACAGTTTTCAAATCATGAGCATTAATAGAAATGTGAAAGTTATGAGTTCTATAGATGAATTTATTTCTATTAATGCTCATGATTTGATCTCATGATAATGTGAAATCAAGACAATAAATTTCATTTCATGTTAGGCATATTACTCCAACCCATCTGCTTAATCTTGTATATTATGTTTAAGTTTGTTTCATTTTCATGTGTGTAGGGAGAGTAGACAGAGCAACTCGTACCCTGGAGACGAGACCTCCTCTAGCAGCTCAGGATCCAGTGGCAGCGATGGTGGTGGTGACTATTTTGGGATGATATTCGGCGGGGGCGGGATAAACAATGCACCACCACCATCTCTTTCAGCTGTTAACATGATCATTCTAACTCTATTTACTGTCTTAGTTCTGTACACAAACAACTACGATGCCTTATTATTAACATTGTCATTGTAGTAATTGAAGAATTTCATTGAAAAAGAAAAGATAATATAAAACAAAAAAGAACAAAGATCCATCTTTTCTCGATCTCTTTCCTTTTCGCAACGTTGCAATATTTAATATAAGATAAAGTAGACTTCAAACACTGTAAAACATGGCAAGTCTTAAAGTGGGTGAAACATTGACAAAATGGAATCTATTGAAACGCCCCATGTCTTGTCTATTACATACACAGCATGTGGAAAATGGATGTGAGGATGATTGTCTGTCTCCCCCAAAACAAGCAAAACATCGCCTGCATTGTACCGCACCATTGTCGTTCGGAAATTCAAAAGTTGTTATCAACTGTCAAGATCAATTGTTAACACATACGCTTGAAAATCAAGAATTCATACACAAACGATGTGCATTAGAAGAAAACTAGAAGCAAAGAGGAAAAAGGATAACAAGAAACGATATCGTTGAAGCAATTGGTCAAGACAGACTCTCAACCAAGAAGAAAGATATTTGAATCCTAATGATTTCCTTAGTTAATCAAAGCATGCTCAAGGAATAATAGTTTGTGATTAGAACATCGAGCATGCATGACCCAAAATATTCAAAATGTTATAAAGATATTAACATAATTCATACATGTCCTTGCAACAAACAGAATCTTCTTAGTACCCAAACTCCATTAGGTTTGTGTAGGAGGAAATGTAAGTTGAGATATTACCATTCATCAGCTACCCCAACCAGATGATGATTTCCCATCGCCGGTAGAACTGGATTTACCCCAAGCTCCTCCTCCTCCTCCGTTGTTGTTTTCGTTGTTGTTTACTCCTCGAGACTGCTCTGTATTCCAACTAGATGTAGGCTTCTCCCAACCTGCTGCTGCTCCTCCTTGGGCACCTACGTTGGCTTTTTCTTTGTCCAGGGTTGATGGCTCAGCAGACTTTCCCCAACCTCCATCTTTAGAACCTGAACTCACATCCTTGGTCACTGTTTGATTCTCAGTTCCGGCATTCCAACTAGATGCTGACTTCTGCCAGCCTCCGCCTTGAGAATCCGTCTTTGTCGTTTGGTTCCAGCTGTTGTGACCACCACTCTCTTCCGTCTCCTTACTTGTAGTTGAATTGTTCCAGCCAGAACTATTACCTGCACCAGAAGAACCAGATGATTTCCAATTATTGTGATCACTCCCACTTGGTTCCTTCCAACCAGATCCCTGACCGCCATCATTGCTAGACTTCCAACTATGTTGCTGCTGGTTCCCTTCATCACCTCCTTGGTTCCAAGATCCTGCACCACCACCACCACCACTGTTCCACCCTCCACTATTACTGGAACCTGTGGTCCAGCTTGCAGGTTTATCATCATTATTGCCATCATTTGAACTGTCTTGATTCCTCCTTCCACGACCTCGACCGCCAAATCCGCCTCTACCACCACTTCCTCCACTCCATCCTCCTGAACCACCATCGTCTTGATTCCATCTTCCACGGCCTCTACCTCCAAATCCACCTCTACCACCACTCCACCCACCATTGTCACCACCTTCATTTGAACCATTTTCTTGATTCCATCTCCCACGTCCTCGGCCTCCATATCCACCTCTTCGCCCTCCATTGTCACCATCGTAGGAACCACCTTCTTGGTTCCATCTTCCACGGCCTCTACCTCTAAATCCACCTCCACCTCGGTCTGATCTATCACCACCACCACTCCACCCCCCACTCCCACTGTCACTGTCATTTGAACCACTTCCACTGCTCCATCTTCCACGACCTCTGCCACCAAATCCACCTCGATCTGATCCAGATTTCTCCCATTCGCGACTACCACCACTACTCCACCCCTTGTCACCAGACTCACCACCACCACCCCATCCTTTGTTGTCGCCACCACCACCGCTACTCCACCCTTTATCTCCGCCACCGTCACCGCCACCACCACTTCCACCTCCACTACTCCGTCCTTTATTGTCGCCACCACTGCCACCACTACTCCACCCTTTATTGTCGCTGCCGCCGCCACCACTGCCCCATCCTTTATTGTCACCACCACCTACACCACTTTCACCACCACTCCATCCTTTATTGTCGCTGCTGCCACCACCGCCACTACCCCAGCCTTTGTTGTCACCACCACCTTTATTGTCACTGCCTTCACCACCAGTACTCCATCCTTTATTGTCACTGCTGTCACCACCACTGCTCCATCCTTTATTGTCGCTGCCTCCACCACCACTGCACCATCCTTTGTTGTCACTGCCGCCGCCGCCACCACCACCACTGCTCCATCCTTTGCTA
>JACWES010000315.1:0-12339 GCA_025688845.1 Cucumis hystrix
CAAAGACTTCTCCATGGTATGTGAGTTAGTGAGACCACATAATGTGACGAAAGAACAATTGAATTTTAGAGCTTTTTTATTTTCCCCCATCGATGGTGCAAAACGTTGGCTTTATTATCTAGAACCCAGCTCTATTCCAACTTGGTTCCAAATGAAAAAAAATTCCTAGAGAAATATTTTTCCATAACCAAGGCTAAGTCAATCATAATTGCTAGAATGGCGAAAAATACTCAAACCTTTGGAGTAGGACCGAGAGCTCAAATTCTTCTTCTACTGAGATAAGTGAGCTTAAAAATCAAATGAGCTACCCTATAAGCATGGTTAGAGAAGATATCCATCAATTAATGATTTGTGGGGTATGTGGGAAGATCAGACACTTTAATGGTAATGCCCACAAGCAAAAGATGTCAACCTAGCTAATGGGTTTAGGAGATATGAACCACCAAATTTCAACTTTTACAATAATCCTTCATGGAAGGATCACCCAAACCTTAAGTAGGGATCTAAAAAACCTAGACAAACATAATACCAATCAAATCCTTCTTCCTCAACTAGCATGAACTTAGAGGACATTTAAACCAAAATGGGAAACAACGATTTGATTTTTCAACAAACAATGCAAGATTTTGAAAAAGATACCTTAGGTTTTCAGCTTTCAGCAAGAAACAAGGGCTGAAATTTCTAGTTTAACTAGCCAAATGTCTCAACTTGCTTCAACGGTTAGTAAACTTGAGTCTAAGGGTAAGTTTCTTTCACAATCGATGTTGGAAATGTAAGTGCCCTTACTCTTTGTACTGGTAAAGTTGTAGACACTCCTAGTTCAAACATTACTTTGCACAAGTCTAGCAACCCATTTCTTGTTAAAAAAGGATAAGGTAGATTCACATTCAATTTCTTCTTCTTCAAAGCCTTTGAAAAATGTTGCTAATGCTCCTTTTCCATCCAAGTTAAATCGTCCAAGGAAGGACAAAGCTAAAGATGAAGAACTTCTTGAAATTTTCAAGAAGGTGGATATAAACCTTTCTTTACTTGGTGCAGTGCAACAATTTCCAAAGTATGCCAAGTTCCTCAAGTAGCTTTGTACAAAGAAGAGAAGACATTTTGACAAAGAAAACATCATTGTAAGTCAAAATATTTATGAATTAATCAAGAAAGATATGCCAAAGAAAAGCTTGGATCCATGTATGTTCATCCTTCCTTGTGTGATAGGGAATAGACAAATTAACTATGCCATGTTAGACCTAGGGGCCTCGATAATGTTATGCTTAAGCATGTTTTTAGAGAACTAGGGCTAAATAATTTGCAAAAGACCAATGTAAGCATCCAATTAGTGGATAGGTCCTACGTTAGCCCCTAAGTCATGGTTGAGGATGTCCTTATTAAGGTAGGAGAGCTTATTTTTTTCGCTGATTTTTACATCCTAGATACCCATAAGACATGCCAACTAGAACACCTAATATCTTGTTAGGTAGACCATCCATGAAAACCGCCAAGGCCATAATTGATGTTGATAAGGGTAGCTTATCTGTAGACTTTGGTGGAGATAGGATATCATTTAACATTAATGAGTCTATGAAATATCCTATGGAGAACTTTTCTCTCGACTACCTCGATTCTTTCATATCTATTCCCATGACATGTGATAGCTTGTTTGGAAACCATTTTAAGAATCATGTTGTTGAATTTAAGTCTTTGGAAAAAAATTTGTATGATGAATATGCTTCTTGTAAGAATTCTGTTTATGAATATGATCATGCACCTGTTAATGAAGGAAATGTTTCTTTTGAAGAAAATCATGTATTAGATGAATCCTTGTTTGAACTTGACTATCATGAGCTAGCTTTGGGATAAGAATTGTTGAATTTGACTATTTTGAGAATTTTTTGTATGATGAATATGCTTCTTGTAAGAATTCTTTATGTGAATATGACCATGCATGTGTTAATAAAGGATATGTTTCTTTTGAAGAAAATCGTTTTATAGATGAATCCTTGTTTGAACTTGACTATCATGAGCTAACTTTAGGAGAAGAAGAGTACTCACTTTTAGATAGTCTCATGTACCTTGATAAATTCATCCATGTGGATTTTAAAAAGAATGTAAGACTAGCTCTAGAGCCTTTATGTGCACCTAGTCATAATTCTTTGAATATTGACAAAGAGGTTGAACATGTTTTAGATTCTTCTTTGTTTGCGAAAAAAGATACTTCTTTGGAACAAAGCATGCATGTTGAATTGGATGTTGAAAATAATTCCCCTTTAGAGCATGTTGGCAAGATAGTTGAAAATGGCTCCTTTTTTTAAAATGATTGTTGGATGGGTTATAACATTGAAAAAGCTTCTTTGGAATATTTTGATTATGAAAATCTCTCTCATAATGCTTCCACCCATGTTAGTGATTTGAAAAATGTGATTTGTGACAAACTTTCTAGTGTTGAAACTTTGCACGTGAAAAATTTAGAGTTAGAAAGTTTGGATAATAGAATTGATTCTTTCAAGAACCTACTTGATGATTGTGTTAATGACTACTGTGTAGAGACTTTTGGTCATTCTTCTTCTTATAGTGTGCATGAGCTTAACTACTTAGAAAAAGTTGATAATGAGCATGAGTTAGAAGATGAAAATGCAAGATTAGAACAAAATGATTTCTTTGACTTTGGTTTTTGCATTGAGGCTTCAAACATTAGGCATGTTATCAACTACATATTTTTAGGACAAAAATATGCAAGGAATAAAACTTTTCCATCTAACATTTCTGGCTTTCCTCTTAATGATGATTACCCACTCCTAGCACTAGACTTCCTCCATCGATAGTCAAGAAAAGCTTGGAAGGTTATCAAGAATCACACAAAGAGGAAAGAAACCCTTGGTCATTGATCCGGGTTGAATTAGGGAGAGTACGGTCATGCAACCGACCTTAAACAATGCAAAATTTTACTGTTTACAAGGGGAGGTTTTTTGTTCCCCTTCTCTTTTTTTCCATCCTTAGAATCTTGCTTAAAATTCTTTGAGGACAAAGCAAATTTTGGTTGTCGCCTTGCTTGTTCCATGTCCTTTGAAATTTTCATTTTGCCAAAAATGCCCAAATTTAATTTTTTTTTTCAAATGCTCTATTCTTAGAATAAATATCACGTCTACTTTGCTTTCTAGCTTAGAAAAGCATGTCTACCCAACCCTTGAGCATCGAGCTCGGGTTTGTGATTGTGTTTTTTATTTGAATATCTTAAATATGTTGAAAATGCATACTTTGATAGCTTAGAAATGAGTAGAGCACATGTTGTTCATTTTCTGAATATTGTGAATTCTGTACATACATGATAATATGTGTTGAAAACATGCGCTGTTGTATCTTTTTTTTTAAAAAAAAAAAATTAATACCCTTCTTTTGGCCATACCCACTTGTATATGATTGTTTGGATGCCAAGTATGATTGTTTGGATGCCAAGTATGATTGTTAGTCAATGCTTGATTGCTTTTATAAAAGAATAAATGTATGGATGCCTTTTCTTAGCTAGTCTTCTTTGTTGCTTAACTAGGACATGCTGGTGATGCACTTGTCTAAATCTTGCCTAGGTAGATTTTGAAAATGATAGGAAATCTTTTTAGAAGTTGAAGACATCCATAAATTTCTTGTCTAGCTTTCTTGTCCAGTTAAACCATGAGTTAGGAGTCTTGTCTAGCCACAATCAAACTGGAAGTCTTATGTAAAGGGTAGGCGTTCAATAAAGCTTGTTGTCACTTCAAAGGGAACAATCACACTAGAATTAAGTCAAGAAACCTACACAAGGATAGCCCACCAATTCTAGCAAGACCTAGTTATAATTTGCATACCACAGAAAGAAAAGGTGGCTTACTTGCTATATGTAAAGAATTAAAAAAGTGTGGCTATCTTGAGCACAGAAAAAAGAGAAAAACAAGAAGAAAATAAAAAATAATACAAATACAATATGCACAATACCTCATAGAAAGTAGGAGAGTTAAGTCAATTAGGTTAAAATGTGTTGAGCTCCTTCAGTATCAGAACTTGCGTAAGGAACTCTTCACTTTTCGCTGAAGCAACAATAGCTTATAGAAAGTAGGAGGGCTAAGTCGGTTAGGTCAGAATGCGTTAAGTTCTTTCAGTATCAGAACTTGTGTAGGGAAATCTTCACTTTTGGTCCAAGGAACAATAGTTCATAGAAAGTAGGAGAGTTAAGTCGGTTAAGTCAGAATGCGTTGAGTTCCTTCCGTATCAGAACTTGCATAGGGAAATCTTCACTTTTGGCCCAAGGATCAATAGCTCATAGAAAGTAGGAGAGTTAAGTCGGTTAGGTCAGAATGCGTTGAGTTCCTTCAATATCAGAACTTGCGTAGGTAACTCTTCACTTTTGGCCCAAGCAGCAATAGCTCATAGAAAGTAGGAGAATTAAGTTGGTTAGGTCAGAATGCATTGAGTTCCTTCGTTATCAGAACTTGCATAGGAAACTCTTCACTTTTGGCCCAAGCAACAATAGCTCATAGAAAGTAGGAGAGTTACGTCGGTTAGGTCAGAATGCGTTGAGTTTCCTCTGTATCAGAACTTGGGTAGAGAACTCTTCACTTTTAGCCCAAACAACAATAGCTCAAAAAGAGTAGAAGGGTTAAGTCAGTGAGGTCAAAATGCATTGAGATCCTTTGGTATCAGAACTTGAGTAAGGAACTCTTCACTTTTCGCCCAAGCAACAATAACTCATAGAAAGTAATGGAGTTAAGTCGGTTAGGTCAGAATGCATTGAGTTCTTTCCGTATCAGAAATTGTGTAGCGAACTCTTTACTTTTGTCCCAAGCAGCAATAGCTTATAGAAAGTAGGAGAGTTAAGTAGGTTAGATCAACATGCGTTGAGTTCCTTCCGTATTAGAAATTGCGTCAGGAACTCTTCACTTTTGGCGCAAGGAACAATAGCTCATAGAATGTTGACAGTTAAGTCAGTTAGGTTAGAATGTGTTGAGTTCTTTCGGTATCAAAACTTGTGTAGGGAATTATTCACTTTTGACCCAAGCAACAATAACTCATAGAAAGTAGGAAAGTTGAGTCGGTTACGTCAGAATGCGTTGCGTTCCTTCGATATAAAACTTATGTAGGGAACACTTCACTATTGGCCTTAGCAACAATAGCTCAAAGAAGGTTCGAGATCTAAGTTGGTTAGGTCAGAATGCGTTGAATTCCTTAAAGATTAGAACTTTGGCAGAGAACTCTTCACTTTTGACCTGGGCTAGACAACAATAGCTTATAGAATGTAGGAGTGTTACGTCAATTAGGTCAGAATATGTGTTCAGTTCCTTCCGTATTAGAACTTGCATAAGGAACTTTACAACTTTTTGCCCAAGCTACAATAGCTCACAAAAAGAAGGTGAATTAAGTCGGTTACATCAGAATGTGTTGAGTTCCTTCAATATCAAATATTGCATAGGGAACTCTTCAGTTTTGGCCCAAGCAACAATAGCTCATAGAAAGTAAGAGAGTTAAGTCAGTTAACTAAAAATGTGTTTAGTTCCTTTAGTATCAGAACTTGAGTAGGAAACTCTTCACTTTTGGCCCAAACAACTATAGGTCATAGAAAGTACGATAGTTAAGTGCGTTAGGTCATAATGCATTAAGTTCCTTCGGTACCATAACTTGTGTAGGAAACTTTTCACTTTTTTCGGAAGCAACAATGACTTATAGGAAGTAGAAGGGCTAAGTCGGATAAGTTAGAATGCGTTGGGTTCCTTTGGTATCAGAACTTACGTGGGGAACTCCACTTTTGGCCAAAGCAACAATAACTCATAGAAAGTAGGAGAGTTAAGTGGGATAGGTCTGAATGTGTTGCTTTCCTTCGGGTTCATAACTTGTGTAGGTAATTCTTCACTTTTGGCCCAAGGAACAATAGGTCATAGAAATCAGGAGAAATAAGTCGGTTAGGTCAAAATGCATTGAGTTCTTTCAGTATCAGAACTTGCGTAAGGATCTCTTCTCTTTTGGCTCAAGCAACAATAGTCATAGAATGTAGGAGGGTTAAGTTGATTAGGTCAGAATGCATTGAGTTCCTTTGATATCAAAACTTACGTAGGGAACTCTTCATTTTTGGCCGATGCAACAATAGCTCATAGAAAGTAGGAGGGTAAGCCGGTTAGGTCAAAATACGTTGAGTTCTTTTGATATCAGAACTTGCGTAGGGAAATCTTCACTTTTGGTCGAAGCAACAATAGCTCATAGAAATTAAGGGAGTTAACTTGGTTAGGTCATAATGCATTGAGTTCCTTCGGTATCAAAACTTGCATTTCGAACTCTTCACTTTTGGTCCAAACAACAATAGTTCATTGAAAGTAGGAAAGTTAAGTCGATTAGGTCAGAATGCCTTCAGTTCCTTCGGTATCAGAACTTGCGTAGAAAACGCTTCATTTGTGCCCAAAGAAACAATAGGTCATAGAAAGTAGGAGGGTTAAGTCGGTAAGGTCAGAATGCGTTGAGATTATTTGGTATCAGAACTTGCGTACGAAACTTTTCACTCTTGGCCCAAGCAACAATACCTCAAAGAAAGTAAGAGATTAAAGTAGGTTAGGTCAGAATGCATTAAGTTCCTTCTGTATCAAAAATTGTGCAGCGAACTCTTCACTTTTGGCCTAAGCAACAACAACTTATAGAAAGCAGGAGAGTTAAGTCGGCTAGGTCAGAATGCGTTGAGTTCCTTTCGTATCAGAAATTGCATAGGGACCTCTTCACTTTTAGCCCAAGCAACAATAAGTCACAGAAACAAGGAGAGTTAAGTCGATTAGATCAAAATGCATTGTGTTCCTTCCGTATTAGAAATTGCATAGGTACTTTTCACTTTTGGCCCAAGCAACAATAGCTCATAAAAATTTAGAGAATTAAGTCAGATAGGTAAGAATGCGTTCAGTTTCTTCGGTATCAGAACTTGCTTAGGGAATTCTTCACTTTTGGCCCAAGCAACAATAGCTAATAAAAAGTAGAAGAGTTACGTTGGTTAGGTCATAATGAGTTAAGTTCCTTCGGTATCTGAACTTTTGTAAGGAACTCTTTAGTTTTTGCCAAAACCACAACAACTCTTAGAAAGTAAGAGAGTTAAGTCGGTTAGGTCAGAATGTGTTTAATTCCTTCAGTATCAGAACATGCGTAGGGAACTCTTCACTATTGGCCTTAGCAACAACAACTTAAAGAAGGTAGGAAAGTTAAGTCAGTTAGGTTAGAATGTGTTTAGTTCATTCGGTATCAGAACTTTCGTAGGGAACTCTTCACTTTTGGCCTGGGCTAGACAACAATAGCTCATAAAAAGTAGGAGAGTTACGTCAGTTAGGTCAGAATATGAGTTGAGTTCCTTCGGTATCAGAACTTGTGTAGGGAACTTTTAACTATTGGCCCAAGCTACAATAGCTCACAGAAAGTAGGTGAGTTAAGTTGGTTAGGTCAGAATGCGTTGAGGTATTAAATATTGCGTAGGGAACTCTTCACTTTTGGCCCAAGCAACAATAGCTGATAGAAAGTAAGAGAGTTAAGTCGGTTAGGTAAGAATATGTGTTGAGTTCCTTCAGTATCACATATTGAGTACGAAACTCTTCACTTTTAGCATCAATAGATCATAGAAAGTAAGAGAGTTAAGTCGGTTAGGTAAGAATGTGTTCAGTTTCTTCGGTATCAGAACCTTCTTAGGGAATTCTTCACTTTTCACCCAAGCAACTGGTCGAAATGGTAGACATGCACAGCGGAATAAAGATCATATCTTACTCTAATTACAACTAAACACTTTAGTGATTAACATGCATTACAATCCTAAAATGAAACAAAATAGGGTTAATAGAAAAACTCACATTTGATGCTTTTTTATTATTGTAATCTCCTCACGTGCTCTTCACAATCTCCTCACA
Source organism: Cucumis hystrix (assembly GCA_025688845.1). Taxonomy (NCBI): domain Eukaryota; kingdom Viridiplantae; phylum Streptophyta; class Magnoliopsida; order Cucurbitales; family Cucurbitaceae; genus Cucumis; species Cucumis hystrix. The sequence continues at coordinate 7,881 of JACWES010000315.1, forward strand.
AAATCAAAGTTTGGACTACCACTAGTGTTGACCCGCTATTTTTTGAACTTGGAACCGAGTTGTGGGACTCGAACGGTGGAGAAAATAGAGAGAGAGATGAATTTAGGAGGATGAACTTGGCTTTTAGAACTTGTGGAGAGAAAATGAATTTTGGTTTGATTTTGCAATTCTAAATTACAAAATAAATTCTAACAAAAAACAACACTAATTTTTCATTTCCAATCCATTCCTTTTATAAACAAACTACAAGCAAAAAATTGCATGTAGTGAGCTTCCATTCTCCACACTTGGCATATGACCAAGTAGGTGTCTCACATGCATGAAGCCATTTGTTAATTACATGCAATGTTCTTCCAAAGGTAATATGATAATTTGACATTTAAGAAGTCAAAAGTCAACATTTTGACTTTTTACCATTTTATCTGTCTTGACTAATCTCTACCTCTCAAGTATGAATCCGCATTCATTTTTTCAAAATTCAAATCATATTTGAATATAAAGTCGATCAAAGTTTGAATTTTCAAAGTACAAAAATCAACGTTTTGACTTTTTTCATCTTTGACCTTTTTCATCAATTCCGAGTTTCCAAATATGAATCCATATTCATATTTAAATCACATTTAAACATGAAACTCTATCTTAAGTTATAACCAACGACTATATCAAATATATTTGTCGATTTCTCTCTCTTTACCTAATTCAAACAATTCAAATTATTTCATCATAATGTTCTAAGTTGATTCCTTATGAGCTAGCGGGGGAACCTAATGGACCTATAGATCATGGGCTCCAACGATCCGAGATTAACTATCTAAACTCCTTAGTCCGAATTACTCAACCTTCGTTAACTAACGGGTCATTCTACTAAAGTCTCGTAGTTGCACTCCCCTCAATATAGATATATTTGTGTCCATGTGATATAACCATGATAAGTAAGTTAATCCTTCACAGGTTGTTCGTAATCTCGGCTGAGTCAAAGTACCATTTTACCCCTAAGATTACATCTTGCTTCTTAAGTCCCACTGATCCACTATTGAACATTTGGTTTAAGGTCCAACCTTTAAACCAAATCCCTCTCGAGCCAATGAGAGGGTGGGGCCCCTTGTTTAAGACCTGGATTTAGTTCTTAAGGGAACAACCTATCTACTAACCCTAAAGCGGGGAAGAGTGAATTCTATCTTGCACCATATGTCCCTAGCTATGCACTCAGTCTTACCCCTGAAATGGGAGGCTTATTGGGTCAGCGCCATTGAGCTGCCCTCACCTATACAGATCTAAGGATAATTATGTGTGAACAGAAGTTCATAAATAGCTTAGGATTAAGATTAAGTTATATTGGATATCTATAAACAAAATAGTCAATTTTATTAAAGTCAACGATGTTATAACCTAAAAGCAACTATTTCTATGGCACCAGTCTTATGTAAACTCTTTATATAGGATGTGCTCACTTCAATGTCTCTACATGAATGATTCAGAATCACATCGGTTGTACTAACTTCAAAGCAGGTCGCATCCATAGTGTCCCTAGAATAAGGTGTCCAACCGTATTCGTATACTATAGACTATTTAAGCTATATACTCGAACTTGATCCACGTTTATGTCTCTACATAAATTTCAAGTTTACTCAATAATAGTCTTGGGACCTTCGTTTATTGGCTTTAAAATTATAGTATCAATAACGATTTTATTGAATAGAATATGATTACAAACTACAAGTTTTAGGATATAAATTCCAACAAACTCCCACTTGGACTAAAACTCCTTATGAGATCAAACAACGTTGAATTTAATCATGAGAGATCAAATTTCATATGAGTACAATAAACATATGAATATATTAAACTAGGGTATTCACCCAAATTTTCTCCCACTTGTCCTAGTGCACAAACTTCATAGATATATAACTCTTTTTAGGTGACCTTCATACACTTTAGCCGTGAAGGACTTTGTAAATCAAAACAATCATAATATGCTCAACAAGTATCATGGTTACTACAACGTCACTACGATGCACAATCATCCAGATAAGGTAGTACAGTTTTACTTTACGCTTCTTCACACTACTGCTCTTCCACTTAGAATGAATATTAATTTCGATGTAGACTTTCTACCATCTTTAGAAATCAGAATCAATGTATCCTGTAAGGATCAGATCCTTAGTACTATACATAAGCACGTAGTCTTTTGTTTTCTAAACTATTTTAGAATATTTTAACGACGTTGTTCAGTGATCACGTCTGGGATTGGACTAATACCTATGATCATCCCTACTGAGTAGAAAATGTCAGGTCTAGTACATAACATTGCATCCATCAAACTCTCAACAAAGGAAGTGTAGGGAATATTTATCATATCCTCAACTTCTTGAGGTGTCTTAGGACATTGTTCCTTTGATAAATGAATTCCATATCTGTACGGCAACAGACTCTTTTTGAAATTCTGCATCTTAAATTTAGACAACATTTTGTCTTTATAAGATGCTTGAGACATGGCTAGTGTTCTGTTCTTGTGGATCCAAACAATTTGGATTTTGAGAACACATTGCGCATTTCCAAATCTCTTATTTGAAATTGCACAGTTAGCCATTTCTTGACGTCAGATAAATAATCTACATCATTCATTGCTCCCTTTTTGCAAGTCAATGGATCCTCTAAATCATCATCAAGCGCGATGATTTGGTTTTCAATAAAACTAGGTAATGTTCAGGATGATGAACAACCCTCCCACTACTTTGAGGCACTCTCAACTCTTGGGAAGGATGTGATTAACCAGATTCTTTAGTTTTATCAACTACTTTAGTTGATAAACTAGGCATGTCTGTAACGTCTTTGAAAATCCTATTCAATACTAATTTACTACATGGTTTGATGATTCCTGATGAGTTTTTTTCTCTCTCAAGAATGTGATATTTGTTGATACAAATTCCTTATTCCTTAAGGATCATAGAGTGAAGCTCATCATAAGGCAAACCATGACCAACAAGACTCAGTTTCTTCTTTCTAATACACTGTTCTGCTTAAGCGTAATAAATGTAGAGAGTTGTGACTTGATTTTGTGCTCTATCAAATAGTTTTGGAATCCTAAGTTCAAATACTCCCCACCTCGATCTAATTGAAGTTCTTTATAGTTTTACCTAATTTATTCTCAACTTAGTCTTATATTCTCTGAATTTCTCAAGAGAATCAGACTTGTGATGTATTAGGTAAACTTGACCAAATCTTGAATAATCATCAAGTAAACTGATGAAATATTCATACCCTCCTCAAGCTTTGACATTCATTGTTCCACATAGGCCCGAATGTACGAGCTCTAAGGGTACTTTTTCTCTTAAACCTTTTCCAGTAAAAGATCTCTTGGTCATTTTCCCTTTAAGACAAGATTCACATTGAGAGAGTTATCTTCTAACTGATTTAGAAGTCCACTCTTAACTAATCTCTCAATTCCATTGAGATTTATGTGACCAAGTCTTAAGTGATATAAATAGGAGTTAGAAGAAACCAATTGTCTTTTATACTAAAGTATTATGTATTAAAGACAAGTTTTTGCTTTAGTTAGTCTTAACTTATATGAGTTATTTATATGAACAAAATTGAATATATTATCTAGAAAGATGAACACTTCATAATTTCAAAATATATTCGATACATTTGTTCCAAAATACAAAAAATAGATATTAAATTTCTCAAGCTTTTGAGAAGCATACAAAAACATCATTAAGTATGATATATCTATTAAAACAACTTTAGATCTTCCATTGTTTCAACCGAGACAACCTCTTCAGTTCCAAATTTTATGGATGATCTCGTCTTCGGGAAACTTTACAAGAACTAGTTTCCTGAAACGAGAAGTAAATATGATTAGTAACTTTTGAATCTTGTATTCAGGTTAAAATATCATATTCCACTAAGCACGTTTCAACAGCTAGTAAATCATATTTACCTTGTGCTTCCTTCTCAGATTCCTTCTTAGCAAGGTACTTTGGGCAATTTCTTAGCCAATGCACATTCTGGTTAAGTTGGTTAGGTAAGAATGTATTCAGTTTCTTCATTATTAGAACTTGCTTAGGGAAATTTTCACTTTTGGCCATAGCAACAACAGCTAATAAAAAGTAGAAGAGTTGAGTTGGTTAGCTCATAATGTGTTGTGTTCCTTCGGTATCTGAACTTGTGTAAGAAACTCTTTAGTTTTTGCCCAAGCAACAATAGGTCAAAGAAAGTAGGAGCGTTAAGTCGGTTAGGGTAGAATATGTTTAGTTCCTTTGGTATCAAAACTTGCATAGGGAACTCTTTAATTTTAGCCCAAGGAACAATAACTCATATAAAATAAGATAGTAAGTCGGTTAGAATGCGTTGAGATCCTTCGGTATTTGAACTTGAGTAGGGAACTCTTCACTTGTGGTCCAAGCAAGAATAGCTCATAGAAAGTAGGAGAGTTAAGTCGGTTAGGTCAGAATGC
>JACWES010000316.1:0-12324 GCA_025688845.1 Cucumis hystrix
ACAATTGGTTTCACGGGTACTCTAGAATTGTCAAATAGTTTTTTAAAAAACACATTATTTAATTAAAAAAAAAAATCATTTTTTCCTTAAACACTAAATCAAATAGTATATTAATTTTAAACCATTTATTATTATATAATTTTAATACCCTGTGTTTTTAGTTCCCTTCTAACAAAATCCTAATGTATTTCTGATGTACTGTTTTCTTCTTTCCTTTAAACAGATTTGGTTTAAATAAAATAACCATTAAAAATTACACAATAAAATATATTATCTATTGATGGAATAAATAATTTTAAGAAAAAGTTTTAACACTTCCATTTTTAAAATAGTTTCAATACAAAATATGCATAATTCATAAATAAAACAATAAATTTTAAAATCAAAATATCTCGTGATTGTCTGTCCGATTGAACCGCATAACCTGTTTTTGTTTTTGGTTTCTATTGCTTTTTTTCTTTTTTTGCATTTTATGAAAATGTACAATGTAATTGACGTTCACCGTTTAACTACATTTCTGATACATTTTTTTTTTCATATTTCATTTCGTTTCAATGCTATTATGTTCGTCGCGTCATTTGTTTATATGAATCGTCAACGATACGCAATTTCTCCATATTGCATTTACAACATCAAATTTTAAAAAATAAATATAATTTCTTTCGCACGTAACGTATCAATTAATTTATTGACACATAAAAGTTTGCGTAACATTTTGACATCGTATTTACGAAAACTAATGGAACATGTTTTTCTGACAAAAATTATAAATTTCGGTATATTAAAAATACGAATATTGGGTATTGGATTTAGAATATGAATTTTAAAAAAAAAATACAAGAGTACGAATTTTTAAAATAATAATTTTTTTTTGTCATAATCCTTTTTACTTATTCCTTATCTCAAACAGGGATTATCATAATCCTTTCTTTTTTCATAATCCTCTTTTTTTTCAATAATCTTTTCCTCCCTGGTTCCTTTTCCTTCTCCAAACCCCCCCCAAGTGATAGTTGTTTTTGAGGGTTGGAAAGTTCGTTGACAAACCCTTCAGACACCCTCCAGTGATTATTGGCAACCAATCTCCGATCACCCACCTTTGGTGACTTTACAACTAACTTTCAACAAACAAATTGCTCGAACAATTGCTACCAACCAACCTCTAAAATTTTAATAAAAATATGTTTACTAAATATAACAAACAAAAGAAATTTGCATATACAAATATTTTTTAAAAAGGTTTTTGTAACTGTTAAATTAATTATAATAATATTATCATTATTAGGTTATCTTTTAAAAAGTATATATATATAATATAGTAAATTAATGTTTACTTTATTTCAGGGGATAATGCAAATATACACATATTTAGTGTTCTATATATATCAAATATAATTATTATTCGCATACATGGCTTTCTTTTTGTATTGATAATACACACATTATTTTTTTTTAACTTAAAAATCATAACAACAAAAATTTTAGTGACCAAATAAAAATTTATGACTTTTTTTATTCCTCAAATATAAATTATTAGAAAAATTATAAATTTTAATTCAAAATTAAAAATAGTTAAAATATTAATTTATTAAATTTGAGGTCAGCATATTATGAGATTAAAAAAAAACATAATTTTTTCTCAATGAATCAAACTACAAAAGTATATTAAATTTTATTTCATAATCTAGGAAAATCTAAATATCATTTCTATAGACAATATTAAATTTATTAAACGAACTACATAATTAACATAATTATAAAATTTTATAACACGTCCATCCTATATAGTAATATATTAGTCTATATTATATCTATAGTATATATAAAAGCTTCAATGTGGAAGAAATTGTTTTTTCTTCCAATTATACCCTTAAGTTTAATTTTGTGTTCCAATTCACTTTTTGGTTTATTTGGTAAATTCATTTTTATTTTGTTTTTGTGTAATATAATTAATTATGAAAGATTAATGGTTTTTTCATTTACATTTTAAAAAATTAATTAAAAATTAAATATCCTTTCATTTTTCATTTTGTTTTTTATTATAAATTAATTATGGAAGACTAATGGTTTTTTCATTTACATTTCTTCATCTTTCATTACTATATAAAGGGCTTTCATTTCTTTTCTACCAACATTATTGAGTTATTTTATTCATTAGTTTGTTATTCTTTCCCTCTCAATTTTTTTCTCCAAAAGTTCAATATTTAGCATGTGTAGATGGAAACACAATTTTTTTATAATTTTTGCAAATATGATAAAATTTTCAATTTTTTAAATACTCTTCATCTTAAATTTGTTATTATTTTTAAACTACTCTTCAATAACTTTTTTTTTCTTCCTTTTTTAATGTCCTGATCACTCCTTATAAAAACCTTAACTATTCTTTTTTCTTACTAGAAAAACAATTTGTTTCTTCAATGATGTACTTTATTTCTTCTTCTCTTTTTAGGGCCCTAATCATAATTTTTTATACGAGATTTTTTTTGTTCTTCCTATCTTAATCTTGATTTTAGGATATTAATGACACATTATTTCCAATATGGAGTATAATGGATGTTAATCAAAGTAATTTAACTCCGTTGTTTGTTTTTCTCTACTTTCTTCAATGTATATTTTGAATTAAATCTGGTTTCAAATGATTTTGTTTTATTTTTTTTACGGTGGTTTTGTTTTTATTTTACGTATATCAATGTTGTGATATACTTATATTATATATATTATATGTCTTTGTATACTGTTCAAGACTCATTAAACAATTTAGGATGTTATTTTATTGGATTTAAGTTATTAAAACAAAACTAATAATATAATCGATAAAAATTATTACATTAATAACACTTTATTAAAAACGGTCAATGGATTATATTTACAACTTACGAGTTTTAGGACATAAATCCCAACAAATAGTGTATCAAGTGTATAAGTAGGACTTCACGCATATCAAGTGTATCAGTGAAGAACACCAAGTGTATCTGCATTACATCATATGTATTAAACATATTACGTGTATCAAGCGTATCAAATTTGTTGAGTGTACCAATGGAGTAATCCTCTCTCTGAATCAGGAGGTGGAAGGATGATGTTCTAAGTTTTCTTTCTAGTAATTAGTCTCTCTTATGATTTCATTTCTTACGTAAAGAATATTTTGATTGGGTATCTCTCCTCGACTTAGTTTATTTAGTGGTTTGAATTATGAATTATGAATTATGAAGCCCATCTGGCTCAGGTTGAAAACCGACTCGAAAATTGGTCTATCCCAAAGATCGATCCAAGCCAGGTATACAAGGTCAATACCTTCAATTTCTCTCAGCAAGACATCATTGTAGTCACTGAAGAGAACGTTGCAATGAAAGACGAATTCACTGCAATCAAGCTCCTACCTGAAGAAACCCTCTTCAAAGTCAAGAACAAGTTCAAGTACCTCCACATCGGTTGTGTTCAAGTCGACTTGAAACCCCTCTTCAGAGAAGGTCTAGATGTGCCAGTCTACCTTGCTCTAAGAGACAAAAGGCATCTCCGATTCACTCCCTCTCTCCTAGGGATTGTTCAGTCAAATCTGGAGCAAGAACCAGTTTATTTCAACTGCAAACCTGGTCTTACTATCTCCCTCCAAGACCGAAACATCATGGATTCCCTAAGCCTTGATGTTCATTCGCAAGGACTTGAACTAAAGGATGGTTCACTTCCTTTCGCCGTCTCATACCGCATCTACTTCAAACTGAAGCATACAAACCTTTCTCCTAAAGCCTTAGGTATTTCTCCTACAGGCTACACCATGCTTATGGAAGTAAACCTGGAAAAGTCTTCCATAACCATTCCAAAGACCCTCCAGTGGGCTGATCTAACTAAGGATCCCATCTGGAAACTACAAGGAGAAACAGCCCCAGTAAGCATAACCAGCACCGAGGCGTCAATTACCGAGTTCCCCGATGGAAACGTCGAAGCACGTCTTCTATGACACGGACAAAGACCTCTCTCCCTGATTATCTGAAAAGATCAAATTCAAATAGAGCATCGGTAGATTTCTCCTCTACAATCCCCGACGTTCATTATGGAAAAGAAGAAGGATCACTTTCTCCTACCCAGTCAGATATGGAGAGGAGAACCGAACCGGTCTATAATCAGATCAACGTCATCACTGCAGATCCAGACGACGTTGCTCACTTTCAAGAACACTACATCAGGTATCTAGATTTATGGCTTACTGCTCCAGAAGAGACAAGGAAACCTTTTTTCCCAATGCCAATCTTCATTGATAGTTTGAAGCAAAGTGAGCAAACCAGAAATGAAGCACTCGTCAAACAATTCGAGGCACATGGCCACGTTGCAGTCATCAAAGGGTCAAACGTCTACGTTACCGCCAAAGGCAAAGAGGTGGCTTCTAACTATCCTCCAGAAGAAGAAGCTTACTTCCCTCACCCTGTGGTTCCTGCCATCAAGATGGTCTCTTCCCCCTACAAGACCATCGATGAAGACAAGGTTCAAAAGGTTGGAGTTCGCAAAATCAAGAACATCCAACATCAGCTCAACTACACCAACAAGGTTCTTTCTACAGTATCCAAAACGGTAGAAAGAATAAAGAATCCAAGTCCTCCGATCAAGATCAAGAACCCAGAGATTCCTCAAGCTGACCCTAATCAATCGATCTTCCAGCCCAACAACTTCAACATCGGAAAGCTCAAAGATGACATTTCAGACTATTTGGCTGAAATCAATAAGCGCCTCGCAGCTATCTCCATCAACAAAGAAGCAAAGACCTCGACAAGCAAAGTTGAGACTCAGAAAGGAATCAACGTGATTACTAAGGATTCCTTTCAGGCTTCTAATTCAAAGATACTCCCTGTAGCTCAATGGGTAGACATGAAGAACCACTACCCTCAACCTTCACCTCCAGACCTGGGATGTGATGACCTTCATCATGAGAAACATACCTACGATGGTATGTCTCTGGTCACTTGGAATATGGATGGATATTCTGAAGCTCAAATGATGAATACCTTTCAAGAGATGTTGTTAGCAGCCTCAGCCTCAGCCTACAGCGCCAGGAAAACAACTCTTGAAACAACCCAAATTCTAGTCTCAGGTTTCACAAGAAACCTAAGGAGCTGGTGGCACAACCAACTGACAGAGTAGGAAAGATATCGCATCCTAACTGCTACAAGAACAGTTGTCAAGACAGAGAATGCCTCTACCCCAATCCAAGTTGAAGAACAGGATATGGTCAACCAATTGGTCTACGCAATGACAAAGCAATTCATTGGCAGCACCCAAATCCATTTCAATCTTACAACAGAGTCCCTCCTTGGATTACGATGTCACAAGATGAGTCAATACAAATGGTATAAATATACTTTCTTGGCACGTCTTTATACTCTTACAACTTGGGAGCCGACATTTGGAAGCAGAAGTTCGTCGAAGGACTACCGCATTACATCTCTCAAAAGTTCTATCAAACAGTGGCAACCAATTCAGTTACCAAACAAATCGACTGGTCTAAATTAACCTTCGGAGATATCTCAGCCACAGTTCAATCAATATGCATTAACCTCTGTACGGAGAATAAGCATACCACCAAGGTGATCAAGGATTCCGACTACAGGAAAGAGTTGGGCACCTTCTGCAAGCAATACGGCCTCAACAAAGGACCGAAGGAAGAAAGGAAGAAAAAGAAAAAATCTTCCTCCAAGCGACTCTTTAGTAAAAGCAAAGCTAAAGATCCCGAATTTCCTCGAAAGAAGAGGAAATACTACAACAAGTACAAGAGCAAACGACGTTATGCTGCAAAGACCAACGTTTGCTTCAAATGCAACAGGAAAGGTCACTTTGCCAACCATTGTCCTCTAAAGGATAAAATCAATGCCCTGACTATGGACGAAGAAATCAGACAGTCTTTTCTCTACTCCATCAGATCAGAAGACGATGCCTTTTCTCAGACCGAGTCCTCTTCAGGTGAAGAAGGTATCAACGTTCTCATTGATGAAGGATCTTCGAGCGAAGATGCCTTCTATTCTCAAAGTGATTCAAGCGACGAAGACTGAGCAATTCCCTGCACGGGAAGGTGTGCTGGCAAATGTTCCAATCATATCAATGTCATTAGAAAAGATCAAGAACGACTTTTTGATCTCATTGAGGAATTACCTGATGCGTCTTCTAAACAAACCTGCCTCCTCAAGCTAAGACAGAGTATTGAGGAACAAAATCCACAGAAGACGATTCAAAGTCCAATCATCTACTCGTTTCAAGACATCCTGAATCGAATCAAAGGCGAGACGAAGAAGCCTATTCAAATTGAAGACCTTAACCATGAAGTAAAGGTTATCAAAATGGACGTTGCAGACAACAGGCAACGCCTCACCCTTCTCGAAAAAGCCTTCCAAGCATTCCGAGAAGTCTCAAACCTAAAGGAAGTTCCGAGAACCTCCTCTTCCAATCTTGAAAGGCAAATATCAAGAAAGGCGTTGATGATTGAAGAACCAAGCGAAGCCGGAGTCATCAACTACATCAGCAAATCTCAAAGTCAAAAGTGGATAACGAAGATAGTCTTCAAGGTAAAAGACTTTCTTCTCGAAGCAATAGCCCTTGTAGACTCAGGAGCAGATCAAAATGTCATTCAAGAAGGCCTCGTTCCTTCAAAGTATTTTGAAAAAACAAAGGAGTCCTTGAGTGGAGCCTACGGCGGTCCGCTTAACATCCAGTTCAAGTTGTCCAAAGTGCACATTTGCAAAGGAAGTGATTGTCTCATCAACACGTTCATTTTGGTTAAGAACCTTAATGAAGGGATCATTTTAGGAACATCGTTCTTAACCCAGATATATCCTTTCCATGTCTCCGGTAAGGGTATAGTCTCAACAAAGTTCGACAAAGAAATTACTTTAGAGTTCATCAATCCAATAACTCCAAAGTACATCAACAACATTGAAGAAGAAATTCATCAGTTCATCAATCGCATAGCCAGGAAGGAAAAACAGATCGAGTTCCTTCAAGACGAGGTCAAGACCAGCAAGGTGGCTTCTCATATAAGCAAGCCATCCGTTCAACTCAAAATCCAAAGCTTCCAACAGAAGCTTGAAAGAGATGTTTGTTCAAGCCTTCCAAATGGGTTTTGGAACAGGAAAAAGCATATGGTGACCCTACCATATGTTGACGAATTCAAGGAAGCCCAAATCCCTACCAAGGCTCGGCCCATTCAGATGAACAGGGATTTAGTCAAAGTCTGCTCTGAAGAGATAGCAGATCTTCTAAACAAAGGACTTGTAAGGCCTTCCAAAAGCCTGTGGTCTTGCGCGGCCTTTTACGTCAACAAGCAGGCCGAACAAGAACGAGGTGTCCCAAGGCTTGTTATCAATTATAAGCCTCTCAACAAAGCCCTCAAGTGGATTAGGTACCCCATTCCTAATCGTCAGGACTTGCTGAAGCGTATCACTTTAGCAAAGGTACTCTTACAGTTCGATATGAAATCAGGATTTTGGCAAATCCAGATTCATCCAGCAGACCGTTACAAGACGACCTTCAATGTTCCATTTGGTCAATACAAATGGAATGTCATGCCTTTCGTATTGAAAAATGCACCGTCCGAATTTCAAAGGATTATGAACGAAATATTCAACCAGTATCAAGAATTCACGATCGTCTACATTGATGATGTCTTGGTATTTTAAAGTTCAGTAGATCAACATTTCAAGCATCTGCAAGTGTTCCTGAATGTTATCAAGTCCAATGGTCTTGTGGTATTCCAACCAAAGATCAAGTTGTTTCAAACGAGGATCAGATTTCTTGGATATGACATTAATCAAGGAATCATCAAGCCAATTCAACGATCTCTGGATTTCGTGGACAAATTTCCAAATGTGCTACAAGACAAAACGCAGCTACAACATTTTTTGAGTTGCGTCAACTATATCGGCGATTTCATCCGGGATCTCCGTTCAATTTGTCTGCCACTCTACGACAGACTGAAGAAAAACCCAAAACCGTGGACGAATGAGCATACCCGAGCGGTCCAATCAATCAAGTCTTTGGCCAAAAGCATCCCATGCTTATCCCTGGTAGATGAACAGGCCAAACTCATCATTGATACTGATGCTTCCGATATCGGTTACGGCGGCATTCTCAAGCAGGAACTTAACGGCAAAATCTCTGTTGTCCGTTATCATTCCGGAGTCTGGAATAGTGCACAGAAGAACTATTCTAACGTAAAAAAGGAAGTATTAGCAATAGTACTTTGCGTCCAAAAGTTCCAAGGCGATCTAATCAACAAGGATTTCATCATCAGGACCGATTCAAAGGCGTCCAAGTTTATCTTCGAAAAAGATGTCAAGAATCTTATCTCCAAGCAGATCTTTGCCAGATGGCAAGCGATCTTATCCTGTTTTGATTTCAGGATCGTGCCTATAAAAGGCAGCGAAAACTCATTAGCTGATTACCTCTCAAGAGAGTACCTCTTGAGTAACCCACAATCAGCCTCCCATTCAACCTCCTCCCGGCCGACGACGACCACCATCGCGACCACCGCAACAACTAAATAGTTCTCAAAACTATTCTTCTCAATCAGTAGCTTCCTCCTCAGGAACTACTCCTCCTTCTAAGGGAAATCAACCCTTAGGTCAATCATCTGCACCCACTCCAATGAGTGCAGAAAATTACGCCATGGATTTGCAGTTTCAGCAAGTATCCAGACGTCGTCAAGGTTCCTCTCCAAGAACTCTGACTATTCAAACAGACGTTTCTGGTCTTCCCCATTTTCCTTCAACCACGTTGTTACGCCCTTCTGGCATTACAACTCCAAGCAAGCGCGCTGCATCTCCAGCCGCTTCCTCGTGAAGATCTCAATCCCGAGGAATCCTTCCTCGTTCTCTCAAGTTGTCAGGCCTAAGATTTTTCAGCCTAGACCTTCAATTCAAGGTTATTTCACCAAAACAACAATGGTGGACTTAACCATTGAGATAGAGTTCGACGGACCTTCTGTCCAAGAAGTCTATAACCAAATATTTCCTCATGGCTTCAACTTCCTGCCAGAGGATCTGTCCAAAACCAGGACCTTCTATGAGTACAATTTAGTTGACTCCAAATCTGCTCAAATTATTCATATTCCAGACAAGAATGATCCTTCCAAGATCATTTACTCCAAGCTTAGAATTTTTTGAGTCCTCACTCCATCCTACTGAAAATAGGGGATGTTTGTAGGTAAGAAATTCTCTCGCCCCTTCAAACCACCATCTTGCAATTACCGTGACTACACAAGAGCATGGTACTTGGTATTTTGGCTTCAACCTTTCAACCACTCTTGGTTTGTGACATTCTGTAAGCAAGCTTACAAATTGCACTTCCCAAATTGGTTTCAAAACTGGTGGATGTACTTTGGACTCTCCGAGGAGATCTTCCCCGTTGAGGTTCAACGTTCATACCATCTTTTCCAACAAAGTATCTACTCGTCTCCCCTTTCGAAGACGTTTAGATTTGCTTTGTATTTCCAAATACCGTGGATCTTTTGCTGGAATTTCCAGTTAGGATCTTCAGGTAACTTCAAGTCCCTGAGCAAATCTCTCAGAATCAAATGGTGGGAAAAGTTTAATTTCTCCCATCTTGAGGTCAACAAGATGAAAGATTGGTTCAAAGCCAACGTTCATCTCCAGGACATGACAAGGCAAGAAGATGAGAGTTTCCTCCTTGCGAAGAATGCGGTTATGTCCTCCTTAGCCGGAGCCGGATCCCAAGCAGAGTTCAACTCCGTCGTCAACACAGTTGCTGTACATCTCCTGGATTCAGAAGACATTCCAGATGAAGCAGCCTGTCCATCATCAATCAATGATGTCAAAGACGAAGGCATAGACACCTTTGATCCCTACGAGGGATACGACATCAACAACCCATTTCTGGATTCACAACCAATGTGAATTCATTAATCTCATGCATTTAATTTAATTTTGTTCAAGTGTTTTAATTTTTAGTTATTGTAAATTAACTGTAAATTAATTTGTTTAAAAATTCTTGCATTTATTTAGATAAGATCATTGTATTCCGATCTTATCGTCGCTTTAACAGTCTGTTAAATTTTTGGATTACACTGAAGAACATTTGAAAGAGAAGACTCCATGACAGAGATGGCATACTTCTGAAGAGGATTCACCAACCTCAGGCGGCGAGTTAGCGTAGGGATTCTCTCCAGAGGAGAAGTTTCATATATCTCACATGGCAGAAATTATGTTTGGAGGATGGGTGCTATGTGGCAGCAAGGCGGGGTAGCCGAAGTAAGACCACCTGTGGAGCTGTGTAACCCAAAGAACATAATCAATGCCTACTCGATCGATATAAGATGAAACATCAGTCCAAGCCAATCAGAAGACAGCCGGGTGACGTCATTATCTTCCCTAACATGTTTTCAGAAGGAAGAATCCAAGATTAGCAAACATATCAAACCTATCTTTAATCGCTTTCCTTTATTGCTTTCCTCTGTAATTTTATTTTCTTGTGATAAGAATTAGTGGAGCCTGTCCCACCAATCTTATTATTTTATTTTATCAAGTAAGGACTTTCAGAACAAGCCAAACAAGGGACATGTCTTGTCGGCCATTCTGAAAAGTTAAAATGTAATTATTGTTGGAAACACTGTGTACACAATAATGAAAATGAATAGTTGAACCCCACGGTGCAATTATTGATATTCATTATAAATAGCAGTGCAATTTTAGTAGATTTTTTTCTATTAAGCATAAATAGTTTGTTAATTTTTTCTATTTTTGAAAGAAAAAAGAGTTTTTTAGATTTTTTTTTTTAGTTATCCAAACATTACATAAACTTGAAATTGTTTGTGAAAGTAGATAATAAATCAGATAAAATCAACAGAAATTATTTGAAAAAACTGGAAGATTATCAAATAATACCTAAAACATAGTAAAAGAAGCATATATAAAAGTGGCATCTACCCATATAAAGCACTAATGTTTAATTAGTTATGTTAAAGTCAATTGTCATAAATTAGTTTTGATTTGTAACTAAGGGTTACTTCAACAATGTTCGCCATTATATCAAAGAATGAAAGTGAAATTTACCGAATCTAATTAATGGAATTGAAATTTTAGGGTCTATTCTAAATTATTCACTCACTCAAAAAAAGTTATTTTTAATTTTTTTTTCTCTTTTTCTAATAATAATAGGTAGAAATTTTAGAAATAATAGATAAGTGTATAACAATATTTATGTAAATATAAAAAAGTCTATCAGTGATTGACTTATATTGTTATTGACTTTATATTGTTGACAGATTTTGATAAATTTTACTATATTTGTAATTTTTAAAAAATTGTTATATATGTTAATATTTTAAATTTATTCATTATATTTTCAATTGTTTTTTTTTCTTCTAATTTCTTCCTTTTTAGAAATTTATAAAATCCTTTTTTCTTTATTTCTAATTATTTAGTACGTTTACTCATCTCTTCTATACTCATTATTGAATAACACTGTTTAAAAAACGCCATCATTTTCAAGTAATATATAAAAACTGATATTATTCTTCACATTGAAATTAGTATTTAAGAACTAAAAGAAAATTATGATTTGGGTTTGGTGATTAATTGTACTTTATTATATATATATTCAAAAGGAGTGTAGTAATTGAATTGATTAAAATATTAACAAACTTTCTTACATTTTGTAAATTCAAATTTACACTTTTTGTTTGAGTGGCAACGTTAAACCAAATATTTAAAAATAAATAAATAAATAAAACACACAAAATTATTCCTTTGACCAAATTCGATCACTAAATATATATAAAAGGTAGGTAGAAGCAAACAAAATTGAATAAACAATACTTAAAAGGTTAAATTATAGAAAAATTGGAGTAGGTATTGTCACCTTATAGCAAATATAACACCTTGTTTTATAATTTTACAAATATGATAAAATTTTCATTTTTTTAAATACTCTTCATCTTAAATTTGTTATTATTTTTAAACTACTCTTCAATAACTTTTTTTTTCTTCCTTTTTTAATGTCCTGATCACTCCTTATAAAACCTTAACTATTCTTTTTCTTACTAGAAAAACAATTTGTTTCTTCAATGATGTACTTATTTCTTCTTCTCTTTTTAGGGCCCTAATCATAATTTTTTATACGAGATTTTTTTTGTTCTTCCTATCTTAATCTTGATTTTAGGATATTAATGACACATTATTTCCAATATGGAGTATAATGGATGTTGATCAAAGTAATTTAACTCCGTTGTTTGTTTTTCTCTACTTTCTTCAATGTATATTTTGAATTAAATTTGGTTTCAAATGATTTTGTTTTATTTTTTTTTACGGTGGTTTTGTTTTTATTTTACGT
>JACWES010000317.1:0-11977 GCA_025688845.1 Cucumis hystrix
TCTTAGGATTTTTTTTTAGCGAAATAGAAATGAGTTATTAAAAAAAAGGTTGATTAGGAAAACTTATGAAATATAGATTTTTTTAAAAAAAAAAATTTAAAAAGGATAGTTTTAAAGTAAAAATTTCTAAATGGTTAAAAAAGAAAATTTAAGAAAGACTTCAAATTTAGGGTCAATAGGAAATAATGCACAAATAGAATCAAATATATCACACGACGGATTAAGCAAGTAAGATAATATTTTATTTTTAAAAAAAATATTGGGAATTGATCTTGGACTCCTAAAGAACCGATTCCCTCACCTCAAGAATTTAGAAATAACGGACTCCCAGATATTTCTGATTCCATCGTCGGATTTTTTTTTAGAATGATAAAATGTAAAGATAAATATGATATAAGAAAAAAAAATTGATATAAAATACCATGGTAACATTAAAAAGTGTAAAAAAATATTCATAAATTTAATACTACATGATAATAATTATTATGCATGCAAGAAAAATAAGTCAAAATAAATAAAAAAGAAAATAGAAACGGTAGACAACGAAAATGATTAAATAAATAAATAATAAAAAAGAAAAGAAGAAGTAAAGAAATAAAAGAAATAAATAAAAAAATAAATAATAAAAGGAAATTAATAATATAATAATAATAAATAATAATAATAATAATAGATAATAATAATAAATAATAAAATAATAATAATAATAATTAATTTTTTTTAAATATAATAATAATAATAATATAATAATCAATAATAATAATAATAATAATAATATAATAATAATAATAATAATAATAATATAATAATAATTTAATAAATAATAATTAAAAATAATAATAATATAATAATAATAATAATAATAATAATAATAATAATAATATATAATAATAAATAATAATAATTAATTAATATAATAATAATAACAATAATTAATAATAAATAATAATATAATAATATAATAATAATAACAATAATTATAATAAAATAATAATAATAATAATAATAAATAATATCAAATAATAATAATAATAATAATAATAATAAGCGCCACCACATCAACGTGATGTCAAGGGCCATAGATGAAGAAAACACCTCATGACAAAAGAATAAATAAACTGGAGACCAGGGATAAAACAAGGGTCACCGCAGCAATATGGTGTTAAAGGCCAGAGATGAAACAAGCACCTCATGACAAAAGAATAAATAACCTGGAGACCAGGGATAAAACAAGCGTCACCGCAGCAATACGGTGTCAAGGGCCAGGGATAAAACAAGCACTTCAAGACAAAAGAATAAATAAGTTGGAGACCACAGATAAAACAAGTGCCACCACAACTAAAAACAACACAAACACTACAAAGCACAATTTCAAATCGTTAAAAGGCATATGTAAGTTATTCATGTATGCATGAGCATATTAATTAAATCATCACTTTCTTTTATACTTCCAAAAGGTTAAAGTACAAAATAGCTCATCTGCAAGGTTTGTCACAAATTTGATACGCATTGATACGATCCTTTTAGAACAGTGCAAAGAGGTAAAAGCCCGGATAAACAAAAATCGGAGGAAACTGTTGCTATTTTTATGCATAGTACTTCTTCACAAAATCTGCACTTAATGGGTTAGGCAAATCCATCTCATCCATGCCTGTGAGGATCAAAGCTCCACCAGAGAACGCCTTTTTTACTACGTATGGTCCCTCATAATTAGGGGTCCACTTTCCTCTATGATCTTTTTGAAATGGCAGGATCCTTTTTAAGACCAAATCCCCTTCCTGAAAACAACGTTGTCGAACTTTCCTATCGTATGCACGAGTTATTTTCTTCTGATAAAGTTGTCCTCTACACAACGCAGTCAACCTTTTCTCTTCTATGAGGTTTAATTCCTCGTACCTTGCCCGTGTCCATTCAGCTTCTTCTATTTCTGCTTCTTTGATTACCCTGAGGGATGGCACCTCGACCTCAATAGGCAAAACAGCTTCCACGCCATACACCAAAGAGAAAGGAGTTGCCCCAGTTGATGTGCGAACTGACGTTCGGTAACCGTGTAATGCAAATGGTAACATCTCATGCCAATCTTTATACGTGACAGTCATCTTTTCAATAATTCTTTTGATATTTTTATTTGCCGCCTCTACTGCTCCATTCATCTTAGGCGGTACGGGGTAGAATTGGAGTGCTTAATTTTAAACTGATTACATAAATCCTCCATTAACTTATTGTTTAAGTTCTTGGCATTATCGGTGATTATACGTTCAGGAAGGCCGTACCGACATATAATATCCTTCTGTATGAATTTGACAACAGCTTGCTTGGTGACACTCTTGTACGATGTAGCTTCCACCCATTTAGTAAAATAATCTATGGCTACCAAAATGAATCGATGACCATTCAACGCCTTTGGTTCAATTGGTCCAATTACATCCATTCCCCACATAGAGAAAGGCCATGGGGCTGTTAATACATGCAGGGGTGAAGCCGGAGCATGAATTTTATCAGCGTATATCTGACATTTATGACATTTTCTTGCGTATTTGATGCAATCTGACTCCATAGTCAACCAATAATAACCGGCACGCATAATTTGTCTTGCCATCATGTGTCCATTTGCATGCGTTCCGCAAACTCCCTCATGAACTTCCTCCAAAATTATTTTAGCCTCTGATGCATCCACACATATTAAAAGAGTCATATCATAATTTCTCTTGTACAACACTTCTCCATTAAGAAAGAAGTTCATAGCCAACTTTCTAAGGGTACGTCTACTATTTCCAGATGCTCCTAAAGGATATTCTCGACATGTAATGTAATGCTTAATGTCGTGGTACCATGGTTTTTCGTCAAACTCTTGCTCAACGTTCATGCAATACGTCGGTGCTTCACGCTTTTCAATTCTTATAGGCTGAATTTCCTCGTTGTAGGCCACATTAAACATGGCAGATAGAGTAGCCAATGCATCTGCTATTTGATTACTTTCACGTGGGACATGCTTGAATGTAATCGACTCAAACGTTTGAGCCAATTCTCGAATGTACTTGTTATATGGAATCAATTTAGAGTCTCTGGATTCCCACTCCCCATTGAGTTGATGTATTACCAAGAGAGAATCCCCATAAACTTGTAACTTCTTAATCTTCATGTCATAGGCCATTTGAACTCCCATACTGCATGCTTCATACTCCGCCATGTTATTTCGTGCAATCAAAGTACAACTTAGCAGTTAGAGGATATGATCCTCCATCAGGAGACGTTAGAATAGCTCCCACACCATGTCCTACTTCATTTGTGGCTCCATCAAACAACATCGTCCATGTTTCTGTATCCTGGGTGTCTCTGATACTGTCATGACGTCCTCATCTGGGAATTCAAATTTCATTGGTTCATAGTCTTCAACTGGCAAATCAGCTAGACAATCAGCGACTGCACTTCCTTTTACCGCCTTTCTTGTAACGTAGACGATGTCATACTCGGATAGCAATACTTGCCATTTAGCTATTCTTCCAGACAGAGATGGCTTTTCGAAAATATACTTTATAGGATCCATCTTTGAAATGAGCCACGTAGTATAGTACAACATATACTGTCTTAATCTCTGAGTTGTCCATGTCAGGGCGCAACACGTCTTTTCCAACAGTGAGTACTTTGATTCATAATTCGTGAACTTCTTGCTTAAATAATAGACAGCTCGCTCCTTCCTTCCAGTAGAATCATGCTGTCCTAGCACACATCCCATTGACCCATCTTTCACTGTCAAGTATAAGATTAATGGTCGTCCTGGAGTTGGCGGGACAAGGATAGGAGGACTTTGCAAGTAGTCTTTGATTTTATCAAAAGCTCTTTGGCAATCTTCATTCCAGTGACAAATCTCACTTTTGCGAAGGAGTTTTAAAATCGGTTCGCAAGTTTGAGTGAGGTGTGAAATGAATCGTGCAAT
The DNA here is from genome assembly GCA_025688845.1 of Cucumis hystrix. Lineage (NCBI taxonomy): Eukaryota > Viridiplantae > Streptophyta > Magnoliopsida > Cucurbitales > Cucurbitaceae > Cucumis > Cucumis hystrix. The sequence continues at coordinate 3,938 of JACWES010000317.1, forward strand.
GTAATTCAACCTCCCTAGAAAACTTCTAACCTCCTTTTGTGTTTTTGGTGGCTTTAAGTCTACTATCGCCTTAATTTTGTCTGGGTCCACCTTGATGCCTTCCTGGCTAACAATGAAACCCAATAACTTCCCGAAGAAACTCCAAATATGCATTTAGCTGGATTCAACTTTAATTGGAATTTCCGCAATCGTTCAAAAAGCTTACGAAGGGTAACCACATGCTTTTCTTCAGGTCTAGACTTGGCAATCATATCATCAACATAAACTTCAATTTCTTTATGCATCAAGTCATGGAATAGTGTAACCATCGCTCTCTGATAAGTTGCTCCTGCATTTTTTAAACCAAAAGGCATTACTTTATAGCAGAACGTTCCCTACAGAGTGATGAATGTTGTTTTTTCTTGATCTTCTGGAGCCATTTTGATTTGGTTGTATCCCGAAAATCCATCCATAAAAGAGAAGGTGGAAAATCCAACAGTATTATCTACCAACACGTCGATGTGAGGAAGAGGAAAATTATCTTTAGGACTTGCTCGATTAAGATCTCTGTAATCCACGCACATTCTAACTTTCCTTTCCATCTTTTGGGACTGGGACTATATTTGCTACCCAATCTGGGTATTTCGCCACTACTAAGAAACCAGCATCAAACTGCTTCTTAACCTCTTCTTTAATTTTAATCAACATCTCAGGTTTCAATTTGCGAAGCTTTTGTCGTATAGGCTTGCATTCTGGTTTAAGAGGCAATCGATGCGTTACGATTTCTGTATCCAAACCAGGCATATCCTGGTAGGACCATGCAAATATATCTTTGAACTCGTGAAGTAGGGTCACCAAATCTGATTGATCCTGCTCTGAAGCCAAAGTGCCAATTCGCACTTCCTTCACTTCTTCTCGTGTTCCCAAATTGATAACTTTCAAAGTCTCTTGATATGGCAAAGTTTTCTTTTCCTCTTGCTCTATCATTCTTAGTAATTCAGGAGATATATCAGATTCATCTCTTTCAATATTTGCTCAAGATTACAGATTGGAACCTCAAAATCAACAACGTCATTGATGTCGCTTTCAACCCCGATGCCTCTGTTATGGATCTTAAATTGTATCGGTAAAAGGGCAAAAGGCGAAGAGAAAAAAACAAGAAGAATAGATACGGTACTAGAATCAATATTCTTCATTTCTTAGAAAAAAAAGGTACATAGTGACTATGGTATTAAAATGCAACTTCGTAAAAACAAGAAAAGATGCCCTTATTACAAAAGAAAAAAAAAAAAACCCTGTGACCTTAGGCATAGTCAGAGGGTATATAAAATGTCATTACTTTTGTGATCCCTTAGTGACATTTAGCGTCTTCTTGATCTTCCAATTGTTCAACTCAAAATCTGTGGACACTGATAAACCAATGGATGAGGTGGAATAATATTCTCAGAGATGACAGCAATTGAGGTCTCAGAATCTTCGTTACGTCCCTCTCTTTGGTTGGTATTGAATAACCTTTCTCCAAGTCTAAATGTCTCGAACAGATGAGGTATGTGCATTCTTTCCTTCTTCATTTCGCGTCCCTCAAATCGTGCGCTTCTTTTTTCTTTTTTTTCTGCTCGAACCTTCTCCCAATCAGAAGCCGTTGGCTTAAAGCCCAACCCGAACTTCTCCTTGGCTTCAGGAAGAGAGAAAAATTCAGAACCTCCTTGATTATTCTTTCCTAAACCCTTGGTCATTTGGAAACCACTTTTTATCATTGTCTTTGCAATCATCAAAGATGTTTTAGACATATAACGATCCATATCCAAACCTTCAGTTGGAAAGATAGTAGCATTAGCAATTTCGAATGATCTGTAAGAACATTCCAGAGCTTCTTCTGTTGCTTCAACATAAGGAAGTGCTGATGTTTTTGTTACAAACATGTCCTCTTCTCCGTAGACAATAGCTTGACCACCTTCTACACTAAACTTCAATTTTTGATGCAGTGAAGACGGAACTGCCCCTGCTGAATGAATCCAAGGTCGTCCGAGTAGACAACTGTATGAGGAGTTTACATCCATTACCTGAAATGGAACGTTGAAAGTGGAGGCCCAATTTTCAAAGGGACATCTATATCTCCGATTACTTCTCTACGAGCACCGTCGAAGGCTCTAACAACCATAGTACTTGGTCTTAGGTACGATGGATCTATGGGGAGTTTCATCAAAGTGGATCTTGACATTATATTTAAAGATGATCCATTATCCACTAGGACCCTCGCCACATGATGATTCTTACACTTCACGGATATATGCAATGCTTTAGTATGTCCAGTACCTTCAGGAGGGATTTCTTCGTCTGTAAAGGAGATGCAATTTGTAGCAGTTATGTTTTCCACAATTTCGCTAAGTGCATTCACTGAAATGTCATGCCCCACATGGGCTCGATTTAAAATATCTAGCAAGACCTTACGGTGTGGCTCAAGTACATGAATAATGATAAAATCGATATACCAGCTGGGGTACGATGTAATTGCTCAATCACTTTGTACTCGCTCTGCTTAATCAATTTCAAAAATTCAAGTGCCTCCTCTTTGGAGACAACCTCCTGATTTATCTTTTCTCAGCTAATGTGGTTTTCTCAGTAAAAACCTTGCTTAGATCACTTAGATCATCCTCGCCTGTCATCTCCATAGCTTTGCCCTTACGTCGTCGAACTTCGTCCTCTTTGGAGATATCTTTTAAAACATCTAGTGTATAGCATCTTCCACTACGAGTCATCCCTCCCGTTGCTACAGAGGCAACATTATCTGTTATGAATTGGCATTCATATTTCCATGGTACAACTCGATTGTCCTTATAAGGAAAAGACCTGGTACTTCTACAGTTATTGTCTTAGGCATCTGAATACAAGTTGTGCTATCCGGCTTTCCCTCATATTGGATGATTAATGGTTCTCGTACAGATGAAGCCTTTTCAGAAGCCTCTAACGCATCAGAAATCACATCAATCTCAGCCTCTTGTATGTTCGTCTGACTCACTATTAAAATTTTGCGTCCATCAATTTTTGCACTTCAAACCTAAACTCAGAACAAGTTTCTATGGAATGCTCACATGTCCCAGGATGGAATAAACATGTCTTCTTATTAATACTCTCTTTTCCATCTACATTGCCATCATCAGCGCTTAGCGGTATATATCCAGCTTCATGAAGAATCTGAAAGAGGATCCTCATCGGTGTAGTTACCTTATACACATCACTCTTGTAACGCTCTACTAATGTATCAACGGCGTTTATGACAGGATTTTCATGGTTTGGGAGAGGGTTTTGATTGACATTTGGCTCCTCCCCAGTCTTCTGAAATTTCAACCAGCCAGCACTTTGTACCTTTGCTTTCAATGGAAAGCAATTTTCCGTAGAATGCCCCACTACTCCAGCATGATACTCACATTTTGCACTGGGGTCATACCACTTGGGGTAGGGTGGTTGTAAAGGCTCTTGAGGCACTAAAGCAACCTGATGATTCTTCAGTAGTTGTGGCAACAAATCAGTATATGACATGGGTATGGGGTCGAAACGAGTTTGCCGCCAATTATTCTTTACAAAACTGTTATTTGGCTGACTCTGTCCACCACCGTTGGGATTAGAAGAGTAATTTGTTTGTCCAACTACTGGTGATGACATTCGTGTAGCGTTCTTTGAGTCGAGTTCACCTCGTGCACCTCTCCTTCCTTCTTCTTTGGTGTCATTATCTTTCTTGATTCTGAAGCAAAATCTGTAATTCTTCCATTCTTCACTCCAAATTCAATCCTCTCCCCAATTGTTATGATGTCCGAGAAATTAGTCGAGGCACTTCCAACCATTCTATCATAGTATGGGCCCGAAGAGTATTTATGAACATGGCTGTTAATTCTTTATCGGTCAGGGGAGGTTGTACTTGTGCAACTAACTCTCTCCAGCGTTGTGCATACTCTTTAAAAGTTTCAACACTCTTTTTTTCCATCTTTGAAGATCTAGACGATCGGGTGCCATATCAATGTTGTACTTGTATTGTTTTAAGAACGAGTCAGCAAGATCCTTCCACCTATGCACTTGTGATCCATCCAAATGCATGTACCAGCGAGAAGCCGGGCCAACTAGGCTATCTTGGAAGCAATGAATTAACAATTTATCATCATGAGCGTAAGCTGACATCTTCCGACAGTACATCACCAAGTGACTCTTTGGACACGTGGTCCCATTATACTTCTAAAAATCTGGAGTCTTGAACTTTGGAGGGATTACTACATCGCGATGAGACATAACCGCACCGCATCAACATCCCCGTAGACATCCGCTCCCTCAATAGCTCGCAACCTTTCCTCTAAAAACTCTAGTCTTCTTTTTGCTACCTTGATCCTCTGAAACTTCCTACCACCCTCCATGACAGGGGTGAATACTGGATCCCTTGTTTGAGCTGCTTGCTGCGAGGTTTGATTTGACTCTGGTGCAGGAAATGATGGAGAGGATACGGTGTACCTGCCATCATCTGTGGAGTAAACCCAGGAGGGAATGCAGGTGCGTCATTCTATTTGATTCAAACCGATCTCACATGTGAAGATGTCCCTGCAACACCCTTCCCTCTCTCAGCAGTGAGTAACTCTAGAATTTTTGCCATCTGATCTTTAATTCCTCCACGTCCTGACGCACTGCTTGAACTTGATCATTAATTGATCATCCATTATCCTTGCCTTTCTTCTCGTCCAGTAATGATGATGGGGAAGTGAATCCCGAGCTATTTTGTATCTTTTAACCTTTTGACTTTTCTTCCTTTTATAAAAGAAAGAAATAATGAAATTTAATTTTTTTTAAAATATGGAGAAAAAAATGATAAAAACTAGTCTTTTCATTCCAAAATATCACAAAATAAGATAACAAATAAACTTTGAAAGTCTACTACTATTACATATGAAAATCTAGAAAGGTACAACGAACTATATGTTTAAGACTCTAATGGTAACACCCAAATACCACCAAAAGATCCCAAGATAATGCCCTGACCTAGAAAATGGACAACTCTCGACCGCCTCCTTGCTGTTGGGTAATTGTTTCCTGAAGGGCTACAGCTCGTGTTGAGAGTTGATCTGACATTCTTGCCATATGCCTTAGCTTTTTCGTTCCTTGTTCAATCTGTCTTCTAACAACCTCATATCTGTGTCTCATAATGTTATAGTCATCTCTCCAAATTGCAAAATCTACCTAACACTCTTTGTGCTCGTTCAATAATCGAGCATGATCTTCTGTTACCACCTCTCGTGCATTGCTACAAATCAACAGCTGGTGTTCAAAACTTGTAACAGTCTCCTGTAGAAGTGTATTCTTGCGCTTTTCTTCTGTAAGTCGTATTTTATACTCTTTAGCCAAATTATGTAGAGCCTCCATTTTTGTGGTGATTCTTTGAGATGATGTGGCTAGCTCGTCTAATGCACTTTGGAAATCTATAGCAACCTTGCTCACTCTTTCTAATTCCTGCTTCAATTCCCTGATGCACACTTTTTGAGCTTCAGCTTCACTATGCATAGTAGCAATATCTCTCAGTAATCTTTTGTTTTTCTTTCTAATCTGAATAGCTTCAATGTTTAAAGAATTCATGTCCTTTTTCAGCTCTGACCGTCTTTGAAGATGTCGTTTCGCTTCTTCAAGTTGCCTTTGAAAGTTGTAGCTTGTTGCACCCATCACTTGACTTCTTCCCTCAATCTTTCATTCTCTCTGTTGCTAAGACATGATTCATTTCTCTCAACCGCTTCGAATCCTTTTCCTGATTATCATGACTTACCCTAAAACTGATGGGGTCTGAATATTGTGGAACAGTAGCAAACTCAAATCCATTTCTAGCGGCTCTCCAAATGTCGTACTGATTTGTAGTACCCTCACAATGTCGTAGACTCTTCATTCTTCTTACAACCTTCCATGCTTCTACCACTTCTTGCACCTTGACAATCATCTCGTCAGCCTCGTACGAAAAATCCCAATATTCCAACCCATAAATGACTGGTGCAAATTGTTTAGACCATGTTTGGCACAATACCAATAAAGGAGAATAGGCAATCCCTCCCCATAAGCCTAAAAATGGGATAAATAGCAATTGTCTGGAACGATATGTCAAAGGACTTGTTGGCACCACGGTGGGTCTCCAGACTATTTCTTCCATTGTTACATGACAAAGAAATGCATCCATGATGAAAGGTTCAAAGTCTTAGGATTCCATTGCACAGCATTGAAGTCCTTAACAGTATTCCTCGTAATATTCCAAGGGCTACTAAACTCTATCCGAGGACACCCAAACTAACTTCGGTATTTCAAATGACTAGAAATCCATATGAAAAGCATTAGAGCGCAGCCGAAGAATTTTCCTTTGCCTTGGACTCAACAGTAGCTCAATGATCTGAAGGTTTCTGCTAGGATCGAGATGGTTGAATTAGCTTCTCTTTCCATTCCAACAAATAATTTAACCACTTCTTCTTCTACGTATCCCTTGATTCTTGGGAAGATAACTGTATCGTAAATACAGAGGGCCAAAAGGACAGACCTTTCTTCCTGGTAAACAATCACGAGCGAGGTTAATTAAATAATCAATAGGGATACAACTTCTTCTTCCTTGGTCTTCATTGTTTATACCAGATGCTGAACATTATAAACTTGGATAAAGACCTTTGCCATTTTATTACCATAGAGTCCATGCAAATATAATACAAAGAATCATTCCCATAAACNTCAAGACAAAAGAAAAGGCCAAACTCTCAAGGTGGAACCTCAAGTCCCCATGGGAGTCGCCAAGCTGTCGCCATGTGCTCCAGACGACGCGGAGGGGCCGACGTCCTCAAAAGAGTTTTTATTTATTTTTTTTTATGAAAATAGGAGTCGCCACCAATCCTTTTTTTTAGGGTGTGATTGGACACCAAAATAAAGTAAATAAGTTTTTTTTTTTAAAATGATCTGCGAAAAATAGAGTTGGGTTCAAGAGTCATTTGTGTACGGAGAAGGTATTAGCACCCCGTAACACCCGTTTAGAAAACGGTGGCCAAACTTAAAGTCTTGAATAAAATTCATTTAATTTTTTTTTTATGTCTTATTTCCTTGCTCATCACTCCCATATTTGAGGCAATGATCCCATAAAATAAGTGGAATAAAATTCCATTAATTAGACTATATTGAGGAAAATTCCCCACCTCAAGAAAATGAGAAATTATTACAATTTCTCAAAAATCTATCATAGGATAGTCTTTGAATAATTTTTTTAAAAAAAATTGATTAAATTCATTTTTTCTTGGGATCAAATCTTGGACTCCCAAAGATATCAATCCCCCACCTCAAGAATCTAGAAATAACGAACTCGCAGAAAGTTTTAGATTCCATCTTAGGATTTTTTTTAGCGAAATAGAAATGAGTTATTAAAAAAAAGGTTGATTAAGAAAACTTATGAAATATAGATTTTTTTTAAAAAAAAAAATTTTAAAAGGATAGTTTTAAAGTAAAAATTTCTAAATGGTTAAAAAAGAAAAATTTAAGAAAGACTTCAAATTTAGGGTCAATAGGAAATAATGCACAAATGGAATCAAATATATCACACGACGGATTAAGCAAGTAAGATAATATTTTATTTTTAAAAAAAATATTGGGAATCGATCTTGGACTCCTAAAGAACCGATTCCCTCACCTCAAGAATTTAGAAATAACCGACTCCCAGATATTTCAAATTCCATCGTCGGATTTTTTTTAGAATGATAAAATGTAAAAATAAATATGATATAAGAAAAAAAATTGAAATAAAATACCATGGTAACATTGCAAAGTGTAAAAAAAATATTCATAAATTTAATACTACATGATAATAATTATTATGCATGCAAGGAAAATAAGTTAAAATAAATAAAAAAGAAATTAGAAACGGTAGACAACGAAAATGAATAAATAAATAAATAATAAAAAAGGAAAGAAGAAGTAAAGAAATAAAAGAAAGAAATAAAAAGATAAATAATAAAAAAGGAAAGAAGAAATAAAGAAATAAAAGAAAAAGAAAAAGAACGCCACCCATGATGATAA
>JACWES010000319.1:0-12243 GCA_025688845.1 Cucumis hystrix
AAAAAAAAACTACATTTTATTTAAATAGTAATTAACTCAACCTTCTAGGAAGGTTGGGTTTTTACAGATAGCCCACACATTAATACACTATTTAAATACATCTAATAATCTCCCACTTGGGCTATGTTAGTATTCCTGATATAATTAAATCATAGAAACCTTAAGCACGCATAAACAAGTTATTTCAATAATAGAATTTTTCTTTAGTTCAGTCTTGTCCATCTCTTGCATCAGCATGGAATCAAGCCAGCTTATGTCACTATCCTTGTAACTAAACCTTCCTTAATCACCAACTCCAATACATTCAAAGACATAGATCAAGTATGGTCAGAGAAGATGAAAACTACATGCAAAGTGATCTGGATCATGCCTGTTTTCAACTTATCCAATTTTTTTAGTGAGTCCATTCTTAAAAAGAAAAATTTTATGCAAAATCGCATTTGCAAAATTGCATGCATGATAAATAAGTTTAGATAATAAAACATAAACCATAAAATTTAATCTATATAGAAAATAAACAATTTAGGTAAAAGAACATCCTCAATAAAAAAACTCCCACTAAATCATTGAATTAAAAAATTGACTAACACCCATGTGAGCAACATTCTTATGAAAAAATTTAGGTTGTACATCTTTAGTTAATGGATCTACCAACATGGAGTTTGTTCCTATATGTTATATCAAAATTTGATCATTATCAACTCTTTCTTTCATAACTAGAAACTTTATATCTACATGCTTTGACTTTGTATTGCTTTCGTTGTTATTGGAATACATCACTACTGACTTATTGTCACAAAATAATTTTAGTGGTCTTTCTATGCCAACCACTATTCGCAGACCAATGACAAAATTTTGCAACCATATTCCATGATTGGACGCCTTATAACATGCTATAAATTCTGCAACCATGGTAGAAGAAGCCAGAAATGTTTGTTTAACACTTTTCCATAACAAAACTCCTCTAGCCAACTTGAAGATATAGCCAGAAGTGGATCATAAAATGTCTTGGCACCTAGCATAATCAGAATTAGAATACCCAATGATCTCCAAAACTTATGATCTTTGATAAGTCAGCACATAATCTTTTGTTCCATGTAAATACCTCATAACCCGTTTGGATGCGCTTTCCAATGATCCATCCTTGGGTTGCTCAAATATATGCCTAACACTCCAATTATGAACACAATATCTGGACACGTGAAAATTTTAGCATACATTAGGCTTCCAACAGCCGATGCAAAAGGAACCTTCTACATCTCCTTAATCTCGAGTGAGGTCTTAGGGGAACCTAAATGAAATTTATTACCTTTAACAACCGGGGTATCTCTTGGTGGACATTATTTCATGCCAAACCTACTAAAAAAAAATCAATGTAGTGTTTTTGTAATAATCTCAAAATACCTTGAGATCGGTCTTACAGTATTTCAATTCCTAATTCAAAAGAAGCATCACCAAGATCCTTCATCTAAAAAATTTCTTTTGAGAAACCTATTAGTATCATGCAATAAACCTACATCATTACTTCCTATGAGTATTGCATCAACATATAGCACCATGAAAATAGATTTACTCCCACTGAACTTGTGATATACACAATCTTCCATTATATTCACCTCAAAACCAAAATAGGTAATTACTTCATGAAATTAGTGATACCATTGATGAGATGCTTGTTTGAGACCATAGATGGATTTCTTCAATTTGCACACCATAGACTTTGAATTATTAGATACAACGTTTCTAGTTGTACCATATAAATTGTCTCATCAATGTTTCCAAATCAAAGTGAGCTTCCAATGCCATGATTACCTTGAAAGAGTCTTTCAATGAAATTGGAGAGAAAGTCTTATTGTAATCAATGTCTTCTTTTTTAGTAAAACCCATTGTGACAAGTAGAGCTTTATATCTTTCGATTTTGCCTTATTAATCCTTTTTTGTTCTAAATATCCATTTACAACCTATAGGTTTCACTCTTGATGGCAATTTGACAAGTTCTCAAATGTCATTGTCTTTCATGGATTTTGTTTTCTCTTCCATAGCATTTATCCACTTTTGAGAGTTAGAAATTTATAGAGCTTGTTGGAAGTTGATTGGATCATCTTCCATTATGTCCATATTATCTTGATGTTCTTAATGAAATAATATATGATCATTTGAAATTGCATTTCTTTTTTCTCTAGTGGACCTCCTTACTGCCACTTCTTGAGGTTGTTGAGTTCGAACTTCAGGTTCAACAGGGACTTCATTATTGTCTTTTTCTATAATTGGATCCATATTGAAGTCAAAGATTGGAGCCTAAACATCATATATGCCCACATTAGGAAGAGAAACTAATTCTTCTTCAAAGAAAACTTTCTTTATGTTATCTTCACCCCTCAAGCTCAACATCCTTAAGGAGTTTGGCATTTAAAGTCTCAAAAAGCAATCTCTAAATGGGATCATAAAACTTGAAACCTCGAGAATGCTTAGAATACCCAACAAAATAGTAGCTAATAGTTCTTGTGTCCAATTTTCTTTCATTAGGCCTATAAGGCCTAGCCTTAGCTGGACAACCCCAAACATGAAGATACCTAATACTAGGCTACTTTCTTGTCCACAACTCATAAGGGATTTTAGCTACTACTTTACTAGGTATCTTATTGAAGATATAAGATTAGTCTTTAGTGTCTCACCCCATAGGGATTGATATGAACCAAGACACATTTATTATCATGGCCCAAGGTCCCATTACAAGATCGAGAGCCAAGAAGCTATAACTCGAGCTATGATCACTCATATGCAAGCATTGGTGAATTTGACAAAGACGATTGTAGAAGATGTTGGAGTACATTTTTTTATGTTGTGTGAAGTTGAGCTTCAAGATAATGTGCATTAAATGCTAATGAACTACCTTTTCATTAGCAAAATTCAAGCTCAAATTACTTCATGGATGCTACAACACAATTTATGCTTTTATTGTTTTGTTATTTGTTAATTTAAACCTTGTTTTTCTTTATTTGGAGAAGGTGAAGAATTGTAACTCATTTAGGTTATTTAATTCTCCATAAATCAGCTATTTAAATCTTGTTTTTCTTTATTAGGAGAAGGTGAAGAATTGTAACTCATGTGAGTTACTTAATTCTCCGTAAATCAACTCTTTAAATTTGAGACTTTTAGATTTATGGTATCAATACTATATAAAGGCTTCTTTTTTCTTTCATGGTGGACAAATTTGATAAGTTAATGAATTGAGTATTTTTTTTTTTTTTAGCTTTGTTGAGAGCAAAGTTTTCCATTTGCAATTTCTTGTTTTTTTAGAATTTGCATGCTAGGATCATTCAAGTGGTATTGATCAAGCCTCTTGTGAAGATGATTCGACTCTTGTGAAGTGATTCGAATCATGTGTTTAGGAACGAGTTTTCTTTACTCTTGATCTTGATCATCAAGGTAATCCTTTCAAAACTGTTTCCTTAGGTTAATTTCTTGTTGTTTGGGGGCTATTGAGTAATTTGATCTACAGGTCTTGTGGACCAATAAGGTTGTTAGATTCAATTTCTCAAGGATTTCTTAATAGGTATTTTCGTAAAGAAAAATGACTAATCATACTTCTTACCATATCTTTAAGTGTTCTATCTATTTTTTTCGTCACATCATTCATGTTGGGTTTCCCTGGCATAGTGTATTGTGGGACGATTCTACATTCCTCTAGGTATTTGGCAAAGGGTCCTGAATGTTGTTCACCTTATCCATCATATCTACAGTAGTCTTCACCACCACGATCAGACTTAACAGCCTTAATTTTCTTTCCAAGTTGAAAGTTCCATTTTAGCTTTAAAAGGCTTGAAAACGTTCAAAGATTGAGGCTTCTAATGAATTAAATATAAGTATAATAAAGCATTGTTGTCCATTCCAAGAAGCCATAGGGAATGGGCCACAAATGTTTGTATGTATTAGTTCTAAGACGTCTGAACATCTGTTGGTACCTAATTTTCTTTTGTTTATCTATTTTTCTTTAATACATTTTACACAAACTTTAAACTTGCTTAAATCAAGGGAATCAAGAATTCTGTTTGAGACAAATCTTTGATTCTCTGTTTAAAGATGTGACCTAAACGCTTGTGCCACAGCATAGCAAAATTCTCATTTAATTTACACTTTGTACCACATGATTTAGACAACATGACCTTGTTAGATGAAGCATAAGAATCAACCATGTATATGTTATCAATTAAAGAACTGGTACCAATAAACTTGGAGTTTTGAAAAAGACTAACATTATTATTTTCAAAGGAACAAGAAAATTTGTCTAAACTGGAAATATAAACTAAGTTTTGTCTAAATGACGATACAACAAAAGTCTCATTCAACTCTAAAAAATAACAAGTGTTTTTAAAAGTATTCTAAAATTCCTAACTGCTTCGACTGGAATTGCTTTGTCATTGCCCACATAGATGGCTGAAAATTTCTGGGAGTTCATTATTCCTAGATTCTTGAGGTGTGGGATCAATATCTTTGGGAGTCTGATATCCTAAGAAAAAATAAATTTAATCAATGTTTAAAAAAATCTTTATTCAAAGACTAGCCTATGATAAATTTTGAGAAATTGTAATAATTTCTCATTCTTTTAAGGTGAGAAATTTTTCTTCAATATAGTCTAATTGATGGAATGTCATACCCTAATCTACAAGACAACCAAAACGTAGGAAGTAGTGCGGATAGGACGCTATTTAGCTTTAACTTTGCAATTGATCTTATAGCTAAGCTTATTTCCATCTCCTTTTAAACTATCAAACTAAACTCAAAACGCAACGACAATAAACCTTAAATGTCAAGTGCAATAAATAACTTATCCAAAACGTACACTTTATTAATAATTGGCGTTCTATAAGAATATACAATTACAATACTTTGACCAAACATAATTAACAATTCTTAAACACCTAGTGGCTTTCTCAACTCGCCGCAAGCCCTTTAACCTTCTTCTTTACTTGGCCTAAACCCTGTTTCTGAAAGATGAGATTTTTAAAATATAAGTCTAAAAGACTTAGTGAGGTTTTATGAAATCCTTTTCACAATGCCCTTTGATAAATCATTTTTGCCAAATCATAAACTCCAACACAAATCAGTTTATCAATAAACACTTTATTTCGCAAAACATATCAATATACATTTCACATAAACACCTATTAGTCATTTTTTCTTTAAATAAACTCTTTTGCCTTTGTTACTCTATACCCAAGAAAACTTAGTTAAGATAGCAGAGCACCTTCGGTCTTATTATTCTCTTAGACCTCAATCAAACTAGCAAAGAACCTTTAGACATGCTATTACATAATAAAATCGGTCAAGATAGCATAGCACCTTTGGTCTTACCATCCTGCCTGGACTCGGTGGTAGGGGCTAAGTGGTCAGCGTAACCCTATACCCCTGAATGTACACATTGACCATCGAGAACTCGGTATATAGAGTACCATGATTTTCTCTTTAAAATCATTCTATTTAAACTCATGTTGTTTAAGCAACTTTCTAAACACAATGAACTTTTCTATTTTAGAAATTTCTAACATGCTCGTAAATCATGGCTTTGCAAATATCCATAAACTTAACAATAATTACATGCTTTGGAATTATTTGTCAATAACATACTTTAATACTATTTAAAACATGCTTATAAATCCGTAAATTCAGCATACAATCATCAAAGTTTGTTTAAAACATTTGATAATTAATCAGAATTAGAAATCAACTTTAAACTCATTTTATCATTGTAAGACCCGTTTTTTTATTTTATTTGAGTATAGGAAGTATGCAAAGTATTAAAGAAGTTGGCATTTGAATAAATCTACGGAAAGAATTAAGCGATAAAATCTTTTATGGTTAAGTATAAGTTTCGCGATTAAGAAGTTAATTCGCGAGAAAGTTTTGAGAAAAGAAGGATTTGCAGTAGAATCTATAAGTCTAAACGATCTCAAAAGAAATAAGTTGTGAAGTTTTGACTAAAACGGCTAGGCGTTTTGGTAGTCTTCGCGATAAGAACCAAGGGTTTCGCGATGAAGAAGTATGTCTTGAAGTTTAAGTTCGCGATAAATGTTCTAAGCGAATAAAAGTTGGTTAGTTCGCGAGGAAGATTTCTTGTAGTAAAAATATAACCACGCGATAAGGTTATTCGCGAGAAGTGTTAAGTGGTTAAAGTTATTTGCGATATGGGGTTAGGCGAGAAGTAAGGTTTGGCAAAGAAAATGTCAAATCTGATTTGACAGGGGTTAACGTGTAAGATTAAGAAGTTAAAGCATGGTTGGGTTGAGTATTAAATTTACACGTGTAAAGTTTTAAGCAAGAGTTGGCAAAGGGAGAAGAGTTTAAGCATAACTAAGATAGTTTAAGGGCTCTATAAATAGAGGACTTGGTCATTAAGTTAGCACAAAAAAGATTTTATTAAAAAAAGGAGAGCTAAAATGCTGCAATTTTACTTTGGTGAGAAGAAGAAAAACAAAATGTTAAGTACGACGATTTGTTCTGCGAGAAGGCTCCACGAGAAGATAAGGAAGAGGAGGATTTTTGTTAATGTGTGGTGAGTGGTTTTCTTCTTAAAAGTTTTGTGACTCTGCTTTACTATTTTGAAAGATGGTTTCAAATGAGAAAGTGTTTCAAAAAGAGATTTCTATAAAAAATTTATATGTGTTCAAGCATGATTTATAATGTTAAAGCTTGATTTAATGATTACGATTTCAATTCTATGAAATGGTTTTCAAACCATTAGTTGATTCCTTGAGATGATGCTAACTTTTATGTGCACATAAAGAGTCAAGACCACCATGGGGTGTTCGGACTACATGGTGATAAGAAGTTGGCTTATGTGTTGAAAGTAGCGTATAAAGCTTAGCGACCTGAGCAACAAGAGCGAATTTGTATGTTCTCAAATGTTGTTGATGCAATAGTCAAACGTGATGTAATGAGACCAAGCGTAAAGAACGATTCGGGATCCTTGGCGAAAGGAATAACTATTAACTAATGTGTGTTTATGTAAAATTGTTATGTTATAAATGTGTTTGTTAAGCATAAAGAAATGTTTATGCGAGATGAAATGATTTGATGTTATTTATGCGAAATGGTGTTTATGAAAAGGTATTATGAAAAGGATTTCATAAAACCTCACTAAGTCTTTTAGACTTACGTTTTAAAAATCTCATCTTCCACGATCAAGCGTTATAAAATGACTCTAGACGTTTTGGAAATAATTAAGCATTGATTATTTGGTCAAAGTGTTGTAATTATGTATCAAACGCATGTTATTAATAAAGTATACGTTTTATTAGGTATTTATTATACTTGCCGTTTAGGTTGACCATCGTTGCTTTTTGAGTTTTGTGAATAGTATAAAAGGAGAATAAGATTTTATAATAAGAAAATTTCAAGGTTGTAACAAACTCGCATCCTATTCCTACTACTTTGGCATTATCGTCGCAATACGATTTAGGTTGTGACAATCACTCACCACCCTTTACCAAAGATCCCCCTCTTCCTAGGCACCCAACCTTATTCATACACTATAGATCGTTTGGGCTATATACTCAAACTTGATCCACATTTATGTCTCTACATAAATTAAAGTTCAAGGCTACTACATAACCTTGGGGCCCTAGTTTATTGGATTCAAGATTATAATATTCTATTTTCACAAGTCCTCAATAACCACTTTATTGAATAGAATATAATTTTAAACTACAAACTACGATTTTAGGACATAAATTCCAACAGAATAAAATGAGGACTTACAACCTAAGTATATTGACTTTGCAAATTATACTATTGTATGTTATTCGTATTAAATTTAAGTGCGTTCTATTCAAATTAGATACATTCAGGTTCTCATAATCGAAAATTCATGTCATATATTATCATTTAGGGTCAAGATATATTATGTATAGTTTGTAACCATAGTTGACTTACAGAGTATTTTTCTTTTTTGTATTTGTGCCTTCAATTATTGTAAATCTAACATATTGGTTATTTCGAACAGGAAGATTATACGTTGGTACCTAAGCAATGTGTTGGAATTTAACATTGTTAAATACATCCTCATTATCTAGAATAAGTTGGGATATGCTCCTAACTGCAGTGTAGTTTTTGTATAGTAAAAAATATAGTATAGTTATGAGAACGACTGGTCATGGACATGGTTTAATTATATTAATCTCAACTCTGTCCCTCATTATAAGATAATTCGTAGATTCAAAGTACAATGTATTTTAATGGATCCAACATGAGGCAGGATATGGCCCATTTGAGAAATATAATGTATTTTACGAACAACCAACTTTAGTAAATCCTAACTAAATCTATAATTTTTTTCTGAACGAGATTGCTACAATTTCTCCTATAATAATAACAAATATATCTTCAAGATTCTCGGTTTGTTATATCATAAACCATTTATTAACAATTTTGGTAATTTATAACTAAATAATACATAATATATATTTTTAATAACAATTTGAAATTAGATTGTTAAGTAAATACATAACATCTATTTTAGATTAGATTCTGAAAATTCAACGCAGATTTGGTATGCATAATACGTTCATTAATATTATTATTATTTTTATTTTACAATGTATATTTTGATATTGGTAGTTTTATCTATTTTTAAAAAATATATATCAAAATGTATATGTAGAATACGTTTATTATTTTAAAATTTATTATTTTAAAATGTATGTTATTTATATCTCTCTTTAAAAAATATTCCAAAAATATGTATTTTTTTATAATACTTTGAAATATCATTATTCATGTTATTTGCTTTTATTGTTCTAACTCTTGTTTTTTAAGGGATGTTATCAAACATCAATTTTACTAAGCATCAGGAACTCAAGTGAACGAAAGAAAAATGAGGAAAACAAACATTTTTTTTGTAGAGGACGAAACTGCAGGAATCGTTTCGATGAAGAAGCTTCTCCGCAAGAAGAAAAACGTGAATACTTCCCTGCCTTGCATCAAATGTATGAAGAGTTTGAAGAGGACAAAGCTGGAAACTAGAATCATTCCTAGAGAGGACGAAGTTGGAATCATTTTGGGTTTGAAGAGTTTGAAGGGTTTGAAGAATCTTTATCTGTGAACCTCCTTTCGCTGAACGTTTGAATGCTTAAAGGGTTTGAAAGGTGTGAATTAAGATTCGAAGGGTTTGATATAACGTACGATAATGTTATTTTGTGCACGAGTTGAAGAAAATATGAAATGGCTGCCCAAATTCTGTTTGAATTTGAAGTTTTAATGGAGATGAATCTCAGCTTTTGGGGGAAAATTAGGATTTTGTTAAGTTTGAATTGATTTGATTGTGTTGATAGAGAAAATTTAGTAAATAGATGTTTTTTTTTTTTTTTTGGAGTTTGAGTCAATTATGAGATATTTCTGATTTTTGAAATAATTGTATTTAGGATGCTAGTTTTTTCACTAGATTAGAGGCATTTATAAGACATTGTTGTAGCAGTTTTTTTTTTTTTTTTTCATATTTTCCATTTTGTTATTTTATCAATTTAAATTAAATTTTGCTATTTATCCCAAATAAACCTTTGATTTTGCTACTCTTCTAGTAGCCTTTTATTTTTTTATTTTATTTCAATTTTATAATGGAACATTTTCAAATATAAAAAATAAACTAAAATATTTACAAAATATAACAAAATTTTGAATTTTATAAGTAATAGCACTAATAAACTTCTATAAGTCCATCACCAATAGAATTAAATTCTACTATACTTTTATATTCTTTTTGCTAATTGTGTGAGAACATTAAATTTAGTCATTTATGTATTCAGCCCTTGTATCTATCCCTTGATCAAAACTAATTTCTCTACCACATTATGGCCCTGTTTGATTTACATCACAATCAAACCAATTTATTAGTCTCACGAAAATCTCTCTCAATCTCAACCTTATGCTTTCTTATCCTTTCTCAGAATCGAAGTTACTTTGCAGTGCCTAATCTTAAAAAATGGTAAATATACATTAGCTCTTGTTCAGTCCTCCGGAGTCTCTGATTTAGCTTTCCGTTGGTGCAGGAAGATGAGGTGGTGGTGGTGAAGATTGGGATACGAGGCTGCGAAGAGGCTCCGCGTCGTTGGGATGACGGAGCTCATTCCACCATCAGACAGATCGTGATTACTCATGACAAATGTATCTACTCAGTCAATATCGAGTATGACAATAATGGTGAATCAATTTGGAAGCCCAAGCATGGTGGAAACAGGGGTTCCACTTCTGAGGTTACAACACAACAATCCCCAAATTATTCTATTTCCAGTACTTCTAAATATCTATTCATTTTATTGGAGTCGAGTGATAAATTGAAGGTTGTTTTAGATTATCCAAACGAGTACTTGATTTCAATCCATGGCTACTACAGCGACATAGGACACATGATGGAGAAGAGAGTTCCAACTCCAACCACAGTGATTCGATCGCTAACTCTGGAAAGTAATAGAAAAACTTACGGACCATTTGGGATGGAAGAAGGAACCAAATATTCGTTCCCAATCATGGAGGCGAAGATCGTTGGATTCCATGGGAGTTCTGGTTGGTTTCTTGATGCAATTGGAATCTATGTACAACCAATTTCCTCTTCCCAATCGGTGCAACGTGCTCAACATAAAGTTCGAAGTTGAAATTAATGAGCCTTTTAGTTTAGGAGAATATGGTGGGGAACATGGGGAACCATGGAGTGAGAGTTTTCAAGCAATCAAACAGTTGTTAATTCATAATGATGAACATCGGATTGTTTCTATCCAAATGGAATACGTGGATGAGAATGGGCATTTTGTTTGGTCTCACAAACATGGTGGAGACGAAGGTTCTTCATCCCAGGTTAATTTTTGTTATTATTGAATAATTATTGATTTTTTAAACATTTACAAAGTTAACCTAAACAGACTCTTAATCTTAATCTTTCGTAGGTTGTTTTTGAATTTCCAAATGAGTATCTAGTTTCGATTCATGGCTACTATAAATCTGAACTGGGTACCATTGTGATCCGATCCTTGACTTTTGAAACCAGTCAAACTAGTTATGGGTCATTTGGGAATGAAGATGGAACCAATTCACTACAACAAAAACTACATACTACGACAGTTGTATAGATCAAAAAATAGAAGGGAGGAAAAAAAACTGTCACAAAAAGTAAAAATTCGCGTTTTTGGAGGGAAAATACAGAATTTTTCAGATAAGACTTTCCTTGACAGTTATTTGATGTCATAGAAGTTACATAAATAATTTATTTAATTTATTAAAATGAAATTAATTTTAAATGAAAATTAAAGTCTACTAAAGCTTTTCCCCCAAATCTAAAGTCCTTAACATTTTTCCAAACCCTCATGCGAACAAGGCCATCTCCATTCGACCATCTTCATCCGACCATCTTCATCCTACCATCTCCTGGTGTCGTCACCGTCACAGCCCCCTCATGCTCGTCTCTTCACTCCAAACCCTCACAAAATGGCTTTGCTTTCGTATTGATTTTCTCTTTGGAAGGAGCGGGCGAAGAAACTTTTTTTATGGAGGAAGGTACGTTGGATTTGCTTATGAAACAATATGGGCTCTGTTTTGATGGTACCCTTGAGGGAAAAGGGCATTTGCTATTGGGAAGGTCTTATGGCCTTACCAAGTTTGAATTTACCCACCATGTGTTTGATGAAATTCCTCAAAACAAAAAAATCCAGTTTTTAAGGTGTTTGTATATCTAGGTATGAATGAATGTGATGTTAGTTTAAGATGCAAAAATATTAGTAGTTGTGTCTTTTTTATATATTTTTTTTTTCTTTTTGGCCAAAGCTTTTGTTTGGTTGTATATGTTGATCTTGATGGGATTCTAATGAATCTTGTAAAAACCTAATTGTCTGGTATATTAAAAATACCCTTCTACTTTCTTTCTTGCTGTAAAGAACCTTACTTCACAAAAAAAAATGGTAAAAATCTAGTAAAAGGAATAACAAGAATTTGGAATTATTCTTCAAGAAACAAAGGAAGAAGAAACTATTGCATTCATATATTGAGTGATAATTCATAGTTTCTACATTTAGTCTTATTCAAAACTCTTACATAACTGTACAACATTTGTGATTGTTATCTTGGTTTGCCTAAAAGAATTGATTATGAGGATGCGGATGCGGCCATCCCAGCCATATCATTGGCCATGACACAGGTTGGGGTTTCGGCTGTGGTAGCATTAATTGCCAAGGATATGGCTTCGCATTGAACATTTGTTAC
>JACWES010000320.1:0-12230 GCA_025688845.1 Cucumis hystrix
TTTTTTTTGGGGCGTTACATTCTTTCCTCCTTAATAAACTTTCGTCCTCGAAAGTTCTAATCCCGGAATAACTCTGGGTAACGAGTTTTCATATCATGTTCTTGCTCCCAGGTTGCCTCTTCAACTCGGTGATTACGCCACAACACCTTCACTAAAGAAATTCCTCTATTACGAAGCATCTTCACATCTCTAGCCAGAATCTCAACTGGTTGCTCCACATAGCTCAAATTCTCGTCAATCTCTAGTGGTTCATAGTCCACCACATGAGATGGATCTGCCACGTACTTTCTCAACATTGAAACATGGGAAACATTATGAACTGCAGAGAGAGATGGTGGCAATGCCAAACGATACGCCATAACACCAATTCTCTCTAAAATCTCAAACGGTCCCACAAAACGAGGACTCAACTTCCCCTTCTTTTCAAAACGCATAACACCCTTCATAGGTGCTACCTTCAAGAACACCTTATCTCCCACATCAAACTCAAGGTCTTTCCGTCTCACATCAGCATAGCTTTTCTGTCTACTCTGCGTTGTTCGCATACGTGCTCTAATCTTCTGGATAGCCTCATTCGTAGACTGAACCAACTCAGGACCCATCAATCGCTGTTCACCAACCTCATTCCAAAAACAGGGGTCCTACAACATTTACCATACAAAGCTTCAAACGGTGCCATGCCGATGGTAGCATGAAAACTGTTATTATAAGCAAACTCCATCAAATGTAAGTGAGAGTCCCAACTACCTGGAAACTCTAGAACACAGGCTCGTAACATATCCTCTAGAATCTGGTTCAAACGTTCAGTTTGACCATCAGTCTGTGGATGAAAAGCCGTACTAAAATCCAACCTCGTGCCCATGGCAGTCTGAAGTCCCTTCCAAAACTTGGAAGTAAAACGTGCATCTCTGTCAGAAACAATAGACACAGGCACTCCATGCAGTTTTACAATCTCAGTTAAATATAACTGTGCCCACTTACTAGCAGTATAAGTGGACTTTCCTGGAACAAAATGTGCTGACTTCGTAAGTCTGTCTACAACAACCCAAATCATTGTGAAACCCTTCAGGGTTCTAGGCAGTCCTGTAATAAAGTCCATCTACACATTCTCCCACTTCCACTCTGGCACACTCAAAGGCTGCAACGAACCTGCTGGTTTCTGTCTAGGTGCCTTAACCTGTTGACACACTAAACACTTACTAACAAACTCGGCCACTTCTCTCTTCATATTACGCCACCAATACACTCGTTTCAAATCCTGATACATTTTCGTACTACCAGAATGCATGGAAAATGGAGAACTATGGGCCTCATCCAGTAAATCGATCTTGACTGCAGTGTCTGCTGGCACACACAGACGTCTCTCAAACAACAGTCCACCATCAGAGGATATGGAGAACTCATCAGTTTGTCCTGTCCCTACGAGGCGACGCCTCTCCTCCAAATAAGGATCACTACTCTGAGCATCAATAATCTTCTGCCTCAGAGTTGGTTGCACTGTTAACTGAGCTAACTGTGAGGCAATTGCCCCTACAGATACTGCAATCTCAGCTCTCTCAAGGTCTCGATGTATCGGTACCTGACTAGTAATAAGCACTGCTGAATGTGATACTTTCCTACTAAGAGCATCAGCTACCACATTCGCTTTACCTGGATGATATAATATCTGACAGTCGTAATCTTTTACTAACTCGAGCCACCTTCGCTGTCTCATATTTAACTCCTTCTGGGTGAAGAAGTATTTCAGGCTCTTATGGTCAGTAAAGATTTGTATCTTTTCACCGTACAAATAATGTCTCCAGATTTTCAGTGCAAACACTACTGCTGCCAACTCTAAATCATGTGTAGGGTAGTTCTGCTCATGGCTTTTCAACTGACGAGAGGCATATGCAACCACCTTACCTTGTTGCATCAAAACACATCCCAGCCCTTTCTTAGAAGCATCACTGTAAATCACAAAATTCCCAGATCCATCCGGTACTGTGAGGACCGGTGCAGTAACTAACCTCTGCTTAAGGTTCTGAAAACTATCCTCACATGCTGGGCTCCAGACAAAAGGAGTCCCCTTCCTGGTCAACTGAGTCAAGGGAGTAGCTATACGAGAAAAATCTGCCACGAACCTCCGGTAATAACCTGCTAAGCCCAGAAAACTACGAATCTCCCTGACAGTAGAGGGTCGAGACCAACTGGTAACAGCCTCAATCTTTGCAGAATCCACAGAAACTCCCTCACTAGAAACCACATGACCAAGGAAAGCCACCTGCTTCAGCCAGAATTCACACTTTGAGAACTTAGCATAAAGTTTATTCACTCGAAGAGTCTCTAAAACTTTATGCAAATGTTCCTCATGTTCAGCCTCGGTCTTGGAATAAACTAAAATGTCATCAATGAAGACTATTACAAAAGTGTCTAAGAAATCCTTAAACACTCTGTTCATCAGATCCATAAATGCAGCAGGTGCATTTGTCAATCCAAAAGACATTACAATGAATTCATAATGTCCATACCTCGAACGAAAAGCAGTCTTAGGAATATCACGATCTTTAATCCTTAACTGATGGTAACCCGAGCGTAAATCAATCTTAGAGAATACAGTGGCTCCTTGCAACTGATCAAACAAATCATCGATTCTGGGCAGTGGATACCTATTCTTGACTGTCACCTTATTAAGTTCTCTGTAATCTATACAAAGACGCATCGATCCATCCTTCTTCTTCACAAACAGTACGGGTGCACCCCAAGGCGATACGCTAGGTCGAATAAAACCATTGTCAAGCAATTCCTGTAACTGTACCTTCAATTCTTTCAATTCAGCCGGAGCCATCCTGTAAGGGGCTCTAGAGATGGGAGCGGTACCCGGCTCCAACTCAATAGCAAAATCAATCTCCCTGTGAGGCGGAAGTCCTGGAAGCTCTTCTGGAAATACATCAGGATATTCCCTTACCACAGGTTCTGAGGTCAAAGAAATCTCAACTTTCCTAGTATCCACCACACTGGCCAAGATACTCCAGGTACCCTGGTTGAGTAACTTACTGGCCTTCATAGCCGAAATTACTTTAGGTATGACCACGGTCCCTACCCCTTTAAACTTAAAAATAGGCTCGGTAGGAGGACTAAACACTACTACCTCCTTACGAGAACAATCAATACTGGCATGATTGGCAGCCAACCAATCCATGCCTAAAATTACGTCGAAATCATGCATATCCAATACTAACAAGGTTACATCCAACACACGACCAGCTAACTCAATTTGGCATGCTTTAATCCTTTCCTTCGACAACATAATTTCCCCAGATGGTGTAGACACCGATAAAACATAATCTAGGGGCTCCACTTCTAAACATGCATGAGTTACAAATATCGACGATATAAAAGAGTGAGAGGAACCAGAGTCGAACAAAGTTAAGGCAAAATGCCCCAACACTGGTAGCGTACCTGTAACAACTGTGCCAGCCCTTTCAGCCTCAGATCTGTTAGTAGCAAAAACTCTGCCCTGCTGTGGCGCTCTCGCTCCCTGACTGCTCTGCCCAAAGTCAGTAGGCCTCAAAGGACAACGATCAGCCGTATGCCCCTCTTGCCTACACTTGAAGCAAATCCTTGTCCCAATTAAACAGCGACCCAGATGGCGCTTCCCACAAGTGTTGCACGACGGTTTCTCTCTGGCAGTTTCACCTGCCCCAAAGGGACTCTGCTGGAAACGGCGGAAATTACCACCTGACCTCATGTTCCTCTGAGGAACTTCGATGAACTTCTGCTCCGCCTTTCTCTTCTGACTAAATGAGGTTCCCTTGTCAACACTCTTTGGCTGAACCTCATCCTTTCCAATACTCACATCCACTGCCAGACGCAGTGCTTCAGCCTGAGTGGAGGGCTTTAGTGCTCGCACAAAGCCTCTGATCTCATCTCTCAATCCTCTAACAAACCTCTCAGCTCTGGCCTGCTTATTACCAACCAGCTCAGGGGCGAAGAGCGACAACATGTCGAACTCCTGATCGTACTCCTCAACTGTCATGTGTCCTTGCTTCAATTCCAAGAATTCCTGGCTTTTAGCATCTCTAAGATTAGCCGAGAAAAACTTGGTATAGAAGCAATCTCTAAACTGGTCCCACGTGATCTGGTCCAACTTTCCACCCAACATACGCAGTGTGGACCTCCACCAGATAATACCTCTATCCCTAAGGAGAAAGACAGCACACTGAACCTTGTGCTCTTCTGGACATCTCATATAACTAAAAATGGTCTCCACAGAAGACAACCACAACTCCGCCTTGGTAGGATCTTCCAGTGATCCATCGAAAGTCTGAGGGTCGTATTTCCTAAAGTCCCTCAAGTGTTTCGCCTCTACAGACAGCTGATTTGGTAACATCTGTGGCGGCTGTACGACCGATCCCTGCACAAGGGGGTCAACAGACGCAGGTGGAGCTGCTGATACTGGGGAACTCACTGGCGCAGACTGGTTCTGAGCCATAGCAGCCGTAATAAGCTCTGTGATTCTCTGCTCCAGGTGAGCAGACAAGGCTGCCAAATCCGTTTGAGTAACAGGTGCAGCAGGGACACGCAGGTCAGTTTGGCCCACAGCAGGCTGACTACGCCCTGCTCCTCTACCTCGGCCTCTAAAACCACCCCTACGTGCACCTCCCCTTGGCGGCATGGTTTTCTAACATCCACCAAAAATTTTCCTTTTAGTCTTAAACATCAAAGGTCCTTAGTCAGTCTAGTTTAACTTAGGCAAGGTCATGTTCATAAAATCATACATATAAATCATGAAAGCGTACCTGACGAGTGACGAAGGATCGTGTTAGCCATAGGGACATAAAAACATGGACTTAAATCATAAGTCAGTCTACAGAACCTAAAACTTAGGCTCTGATACCAACTGTGACGACCCAGACTTTTCGACCTTGTCCGTCTAAGTCGTCAATTTGACACAAAACCATTTGTTGACAAAAGACATAAGAATATTCAGTTGAAACCGTAAGAAAACGAAGGAAAATTTAATCGGGCCCTATTTCCAAAATACAAAATTTACAAATGCTGTTTACAAAAAATTTAACTATTTGTAGATTTAGTTAAATCAAAATAGTTTTCAAACCGTCAGCGAAAGCAGTTTAAAGACAGACCCCTATGGCAAATTCACGAGTCCTTCTTGTCCCTCGTCGGTCTGCCCCTCATGTTACCTTTGCCTGAAAAATTAAACATAAAGAAAGGGTGAGCATGAATATACTCAGTAAGAGACCTACTACTGGTCCCGTTAGAGGAAAATAAATTATTAGCTTCCTATGGGGTACCCTGCACAGTCACAGTCTTGTGATCCAGTAGGATGCACATATCAGTTTAGTGCTCCCGAAGGATGCACATATCAGTCTAGTGCTCCCGAAGGATGCACATATCAGTCTAGTGCTCCCGAAGGATGCACATATCAGTCTAGTGCTCCCGGAGGATGCACATATCAGTCTAGTGCTCCCGGAGGATGCACATATCAGTCTAGTGCTCCCGAAGGATGCACATATCAGTCTAGTGCTCCTGAAGGATGCACATATCAGTCTAGTGCTCCCGAAGGATGCACATATCAGTCTAGTGCTCCCGAAGGATGCACATATCAGTCTAGTGCTCCCGAAGGATGCACAAAGGGTGATAATCCCGTAGGGCACCCGCAAGGTAACTACCCATTAGGAAACCAATAATTTACCCCTTTAATCCCTTCTATACATCTTAACAGTCATTTACAACCCAGTCAAACGTCCTCATCACGTACTTTCCACCTAACCTCCAACAACCATTCATTTTCCAATTTTTAACCTAAGGCCAGTCAAAACATATCAGTCTATCGGTCAACGAACTAAAAACTTATAATATTCTCCTCCAAATACAAGGGGTATGACTAGTTAGTCCCCTCCGTCATAAGAACGCAACCACGACAGTGTATCCTACACTCCGCCTAAACAACCATCCGTCAGTCTTAACCCATCCCCTATAAAAATACATTTACTGTTTTCAGTCATTCAACAACCACATGTGCATGTTTACATAGCCAGTCAGTCACC
Source organism: Cucumis hystrix (assembly GCA_025688845.1). Taxonomy (NCBI): domain Eukaryota; kingdom Viridiplantae; phylum Streptophyta; class Magnoliopsida; order Cucurbitales; family Cucurbitaceae; genus Cucumis; species Cucumis hystrix. Next base: position 6,048 of record JACWES010000320.1, read on the forward strand.
ACATACAATTGGACACCAGAACCACATAAATCCATACAAAAATATATATGTTTTCGTCGAAATGAAATCTCAACTAAACATTCAGTCCACAGTCAAACACATGTAGCATATCCATTATTTCTACTCAATTCCAATATAATTATGCAGCCCAACACATCTCAAAGCTATAGGTGAGTCCAGTAGGAAGTCCCTTACCTTAACTTTATGCGATTTCTTCAATCGAACTAAGTCCAATAAACCAAATCCTAAAACATAAGCAAACATAAAATTAATATCTTTCTACATAATTTCGTTCACTCAATTCACCCCAAGTGTGAATTTGGCAACTTACCCAAGTCGATGGAAAATCGAACTCCACTTCAATCCTCTGAAAACATCAAGGATTCATTCCTTGATTCAATATGTACCTTCCAAAAATTTTAGCACATTAAGCTCAACGGTTAACATTTAACGATAGGTACAACGGAACCCACACTTTAACCTTACCCAAATCTATCACCCAAAGGTCCACGGCAGGGCAGAAGCGGCGATCGAAGGAAACTCACGCGCCATTGGAAGGGAACCGGTGCAGCTGTCCCACGCACGAAGACAGGCGCAAAAGAGGAACGACGAACGGTTGTTCGCGTGCGGCTTCAGCTCCGTTGAGGATGGCTGTTCACGCGCGGCTTTAGTTGAACGGAGAAGGGGAGACGCGGTCGGACGGGTTTCGGCTTCAGGTGAACGGAGATGGGGAGATGCACGGCTAGGCGAAGAGGGACGCGGTTCTGGGCGGACGGCGACGTGCGGCAGAGGACGCGGAACAGAGGAGATCTGGGCGGACGGCGGCGTGCGGCAGACGGACGCAGCGGAGTGAGTCTTCGCGAACGGAGTTGGGCTCGGCTGGGTTTGGTTGCGGCTGCGGAAGGAGGAACGACGGACAGATCTGTGGAGAGGGGAGCGTTTCGGCTGTTTTCGGCTGGCGTCGCGGAGATCCGGGCTGGGCGGCGGTGCGGTGCCGCTGGACGGCAGTGCGGCTTGGCTTCGGGGACGGAGACACGGGCGGCGGCGGCGGCGGTTAGGGCTGGGAGAAGGAGAAGAAGAAGAAGAAAAAGAAGAAGAAGAAAAGAAAAGAAAAAAAAGATTGAGGGGGGGGGGCTGCACGCGGGGAGAAGGGAAGAGAGGGGGGGGGCTGCCCCCCTTTTTTTTTTGATATTATAATAATAATAATAATAATAATAATATTTAATTAAAAAAAATATTATTATTTTTATTATTACCTTTTTTTTTTTTTTTTTTTTTTTGGGCGTTAGAGAATATGAAAATGTCGAAACGTCACACCCTAGCTCGATGACATAAAAAGGAAAGCAATAGACTAAACTAAGTACAAGACGTAAAGACAAGATGGTTTGGGGGTATTTATGCATTCAACCATAGGTAAACAACGCTCTAGACAAGAATGCTCGTGATATTCTCCCCCACTTAAACAATTGACATTCCTGTCGACTGGCGAAGTTGATTTTCTTCAATCTTCTGCTTTCAGGCTTCTAGGTTTTCGACACGTTCCCAACTTATTTCTTCCACGGGGAGGTTCTTCCATCTCACTAGAAATTCATGTATTCTCCTCGTGGGTCTTCTACCCTTCCTTAGTCTGTCAGCAAGAATTTCTTCCACTTCTTTATCTTACTTCTGCTTCAGGTTAATGGATGGTTGTACACCATTGTTAGCTGTTTGTCATTGAGGTCTGAATGGAAGAGTTTTCAAGTTACTTACATTATTTGAAAAATAAAACATATAAAAGGACAAGTATAAACATATACTCAGTAAGAGACCCACTACTAATCCTACTAGTCTCGCTAAGTGTTTGTTGTAAAGAAGTACCCCAAACTATCGTGCTCTCGAAAAGAATTATCCAGTGATCCCGTAGGGACACATCTAAGCTCTCGGTGAACTCGAAGGAAACACTTAAGAGAATCGGACTGTAAGTGACCCCGTTAGACCACTCATAAAACTTAACATGACAGGCTAGTGGTTCCGCGAACTCACATCAGTCATAAAAAGTGGTGATTCTGAGGGACACCCATATGGGTACGACCCTAATAGGCAAAGTTAACAGAACACCCATTCATACCATGTAGCATATCATAAACATCATAACATCATAGTATGGCATGAATATCAATCACAACGTCCTTATCATGTGATTAATGTTTCATGCATCATAAACATACCAATCATCAACATCAGTCATCGACATCAACACATTATGCATCTTAGGATGTCAATGCATAATGGAAAATACATATAAGCTCTTAAATTCATGTTTGAAGGTCTAGTAGTAAAATCTTTTACCTCGAGATTAGCTAAAAAAATGTAAACCTTTTCTAACAATCAATTCCCAATTAAAGCAGATTCTAAATAGTAAGGAAACATCAAATATCTTAATTAATAAAATTAACAATTGATTTTCATAAAAAAAAAAAAAGTCTCTCAAATTAACTTATCCAAAATTGAGGTTGAAACCAATTCAACCTTGATGGAAAAAAATCGTCATTTAAATCTTCAAGATTTGCCAAAAGGATTTTCTAAATGCATGCAGGGGTTATCTTAGTGAAGAAGATGAATAACTTTTTTTTTTCAATTTAAGCATTCCAATGCTATTTATAAACCAAAATAATAATATTTATTATTATTATTTTCTTTTTCTTTTAGAATATATATATGAGGAAATTTTAAAAATAGTAGATTTTACAAAATATTTACAACCTAGAGCAAATTCTATCACTGATCGTCATTGATATGCTATAGTGATAGAAGACTATCAGTCATAGAATTATATATATAATATCAATAACCATAAATAATAATAATAATACTTTTTTATTAGAGACATTTTAAAAAATAGCAAAATAAATTAAAATATTTACAAGCTATAGCAAAATTTTGGATTCTATCACTGATAGTCTTCTCTCACTATAGCATAGCAATGACTATCAATGATACAATTTGTTATAGGTTGTAAATATTTTGTAAAATCTACTGTTTTTAAAAATTCTCCTTTTTATTATTATATTATTCTCTCACCAAAATATATAATAAACATATATATTTATTTAAACAATTATTCTCTCTTTTAATTAAATCGATCATCTTTTCTCATCCAATTAAATCAACTATCTCTCTCCTCATTAATTATCTTACTTTCCAACAATTATAATTATATTTCATCATATAATTAACTTTACTTTTCCAACTAAATAAAATCTATCTTCTTTTTCCTCGATTAAATGTTCAATTGAATCAAATTTTATATTTCCAAAATAATTATCTTTTCCAAAAATCAAATCATCCCTCTCTTCATTAAATCTCATCAAGTCCAATCAATTTTATTCTTTTACCAAAATAAGTATACTTTTACAAATAATTATATTTTTCCAAAATATAATTATTATTTTTTCTTTCTAAACAAATATCCTCTCTCCGAATAATTATCCTCCAACAAATAATTTTTCTTTGTCTTGTCTAAAAAGATACAATATATTTCTCTTAAATAATTATATTTTAACAAATATAATTATCTTTTTCTTTTCCATAATAATTATATATATATATATATATATATATATATATAATTAGAGAGAGAAAGAAGAGAGAGAAGTAAAATGAGCAACTATGGCTCTGATACCATTGAGGTGGAAGGATGGTGTTCTGAGTTCTTTTCTGGTAAGTAGTTTCTCTTATGATTTCATTTCTTCTCTAATGAATATTAAGTTTGGGTGTCTCTCCTCGTCTTAGTTTATTCAGTGGTTTGAAATATGAAAATTATAAGTGTTAGTTCTTCTGATCTTGATAAAGGAGTGGTGAACCTTCAAGATCTGGACAAACTCTTCTAATATTCATACTAGAACCATACGGATATTCAAGGTTTAGAGGGTTGATTGATCGAAAAACTTAATATGATTTAGTTAAGATCTGTTGTTATAAGAAGAAACTATTGCCTTAAAGGTTCGAAGTTCATCATCTGGAAACTGATGGATTCTCTCTCTCCCCTTCTATGATAAACAAACTTCTCTCTAAACTCTCCCCTCACTCTCCCGCGATCATACACACCACTGCTCACTCTTCTTCTTCTTCTTCTTCAATTGCGTCAAAGAACCCCAGATCACGCGATGATCTATCAAAGGTTTTATCTACACATAGCTCAGCCGAAGCCCATCTGGCTCAGGTTGAAAACCGTCTCAAAAATTGGTCTATCCCGAAGATCGATCCAAGCCAGGTATACAAGATTAATACCTTCAATTTCTCTCAGCAAGATGTCATCGTCGTCACTGAAGAGAACGTTGCAATGAAAGATGAATTCACTGCAATCAAGCTCCTGCCTGAAGAAACCCTCTTCAAAGTCAAAGACAAGTTCAAGTACCTCCACATCCGATGCGTTCAAGTTTCCTTGAAGCCCCTCTTCAGAGAAGGTCTAGACGTGCCAGTCTACCTTGCTCTAAGAGACAAGAGGCATCTCCGGTTCACTCCCTCTCTCCTAGGGATTGTTCAGTCAAATTTGGAGCAAGGACCAGTCTACTTCAACTGCAAACCTGGTCTTACCATCTCCCTTCAAGACCGGAACATCATGGATTCCCTAAGCCTTGATGTTCACTCGCAAGGACTTGAACTAAAGGATGGTTCACTTCCTTTCGCCGTCTCATACCGCATCTACTTCAAGCTGATGCATACCAACCTTTCTCCTAAAGCCTTAGGTATTTCTCCCAAAGGCTACACCATGCTTATGGAAGTTAATCTGGAAAAATCTTCCATAACCATTCCAAAGACCCTCCAGTGAGCAGATCTGACAAAGGATCCCATCTGGAAGCTACAAGGAGAAACAGCCCCAGTCAGCAGAACCAGCACCGAGGCGTCAATCACCGAGTTTCCCGATGGAAACGTCGAAGTTCAATTCAACTCCGGAACTTCATATCCGAAGATCAGCGAGATCATGAGCAGTCGTCCTAGCACATCTTCTACTGCAAGGACAGAAACCTCTCTCCCTGATTACCTGACGAAATCAGAGTCAATTCGTGCATCGGTAGATTTTTCCCGTACAATCCCCGATGTTCACTACGAAAAAGAAGAAGGATCACTTTCTCCTACCCAGTCCGATATGGAAAGGAGAACCGAGCCGGTCTACAATCAGATCAACGTCATCACTGCAGATCCAGACGACGTTGCTCGTTTTCAAGAACACTACAGCAAGTACATAGACATGTGGCTTCCTGCTCTAGACGAAGGTAAGAAACCTTTTCTTCCAATGCCAACCTTCATCGACAAAATGAAGCAAAACGAGAGAATGAGAAACGAAGCGCTCGTCAAAGACTTCGAAGCAAAGGGTTTCATAGCAGTCATCAAAGGGCCCAACGTCTATGTTACAGCCAAGGGCAAAGAAGTAGCTTCCAACTACCCTCCAGAAGAAGAAGCTTACTTCTCTCATCCTGTCGTCCCTGCCATCAAGATGGTCTCTTCTCCCTATAAGACCATCAACGAAGACAAGGTTCAAATGGTTGGAGTTCGCGAGATCAAGAACATCCAACATCAGCTCAACTACACCAACAAGGTGCTTTCTACAGTTTCCAAAGCAGTAGAAAAAATAGAGAATCCGGTTCCTCAGATCAAGATCAAGAACCCAGAGATTCCTCAAGCTGATCCAAGTCAACCGATCTTCCAACCCAACAGCTTCAACATCGGTAAGCTCAAAGACGACAATTCAGACTTTTTGGCTGAAATCAACAAGCGCCTTGCAGCTATTTCCATCAACAAAGAAGCAAATACCTCGACAGGTAAAGCTGAGACTCAGAAAGGAATCAACGTGATTACTAAGGATTCCTCTCAGGCTTCTAGTTCAAAGGTACTTCCAGTAGCTCAATGGGTAGACATGAAGAATCACTACCCTCGACCGTCACCTCCAGATCTGGGATGGGATGACCTTCATCACGAGAAACATACCTACGATGGTATGTCTCTGGTCACTTGGAATATCGACGGATATTCTGAAGCTCAAATGATGAACACCTTTCAAGAGATGTTGTTAGCAGCCTCAGCCTACAGCGCAAGGAAGACAACTCTTGAAACTGCCCAGATTCTGATCTCAGGTTTCACCGGAAACCTAAGGAGTTGGTGGCACAATCAACTGACAGAGCAATAAAGATTCCGCATCCTAAA
>JACWES010000321.1:0-12202 GCA_025688845.1 Cucumis hystrix
TTTATTCCCTAATGGAAACATGATAGATCTATATACAGAGGAATACATAAACAAAAACAATACAGGACAGGACAGATACCTTAGTCTTCCAACCTCTTCTTTGTGAGATGCTGCAGCTGCTAAAGCAAACCTCCGTTTCCCATCAAGTGCAGTTAGCCTCTGTGACAAGTGTGCATAAAATAGGAAGAAACTATAAGGGCCAAAATATAAATGCATGATAAGCTACATGAAGATAATACGTTGTTCGATCTTTTAAAAATAATGAATAGATTTCCTAAATGGCGAGATAACTTTTTCAACCTTAAAAATAACAATAGAGCCACTTCACCTCGTATGTGTTTATAAGCTCTTTATCATCACTCAAAGAATCACGGGCCTCAGCTGCTTCAACAGATATGGACATCATACCCTCAACATCCTATTGAAGGCTCAAGTATTAGTTCTATCACACCGTATCAGTGCAGCTAACCACCATAGAAGAAAACAAATAGATAAATACATACAGGTAAAAAGATCTTGAGCTTATAGAGAGAGGATTGATTTTAGATTTAGTATTTAATGCAGGATGTGTAAGATTTCGTTACAAAAAAAAGTTGATAGTTAGCTTGTTAAATTAATGGTCTGAGTACTTAATGCAATTGCAACCCCAATGGTACAAGTTCAATTTACAAAAAATTCTCAAGTTATACAACTAGAATTCTATAAACACCTAAAAAATAGTGAAAATAACAAGAACAAAGTGAAAAGAGAGCCACATAAATCATTCAAGCATATATTCAATTTTAAATTTGTAATTACGAAGAAGGCTACCGACCTTCAAGGTTGTCAGTAAGTTATTCCTTGCATTGCTAAGGAGTTTTATCTGATCATGGTTCTCTATTAATGTTTGGCATTCTTGACATAACCTGAATGCACATGGCAATTGAGTTGTCAAAATGCTTGAATAAAATTTGTATTTGAAATCTAATGCATCTATTTTCATACTTCTCGATCGAAATGAAGTTTTCTCGAAGCTGGTCTATTGTCTTCTCAGATAAAGAAAGTGACTCCAGTCCAGCTTGTGCTTGTTCAACCTACATTCATTTTGGGAAAGCAATACTATTTCAGAAACACAAGCTTCCCTATATTCAAGTGTGTCTCAAAATATTTGGTTCAATAGTAAATATGGTAATACACAATGGTGAGACAACATATCTCTTCAAAACTATGAGAAAAAGTTGTCAGTTGTACCTGCTCTGCAACCATTGTACTGAGCTGAGCATCATTTGCCTAACAAACAAAGTAGGATAACAAATGCATACAACGTCAGAATACCAGCAATTGAGCTTCAATTGTGCAAAACATGTTTTATTTATAGAATCAGTTGAGAAAAACTGAAAGAACAAAAGGGCATACAAAAAAACCCACCAAAACATCCTTTCTATAGAAAGGGATTCAAACTAAGTAAGATCTTGCCTAGAGAACCAAAATCTCCCAAGAGTTCCTATACCTCTGAACACCCAAATATACCATAACCCAGCCCCCCACCCAACCACAAAAGGCGGCCTCTCGAGGCAAATGGAAGAGGAAGTTCCAACCATTGCACAATTATCCCTCTCACCAGCTATTTGAACTGAACATCATGGAGTTTCTGACCAAATGATGGACTCGTGGAGGAGTAAAAACAGAAACAAGAAATCTGGAAATTTTTATTAATATTCTGAATTAAAATAATAACAGCCTATGCTTTATACTATGGACAATAGGTGACTTAGCACCTACACAACCAGTTGACACTAGACTTAAAGCCCAGGAAATACTAACTAAAATTAAAACACATAGTAAATAAAAGACAGCCACTGTAGCAGGAAACACAGCAACCAACTATCAGCTATTAAAATACATCAAATTCCCTCCTCCTAGGGAAAACTCGACCTCGAGTTTTAGGCTGAAATATGCAGTTGGTTGGATAGAAAGTATTCAAAGATATCGGCTATGTTGAAGATAGGATCGATATGTATGTGATCCGGTAAATCAATCTTGTATGCATTGTCTCCTAACTTCTTTACTATTTGATAAGGTCCTATCTTCTTTGGCTGTAATTTACTGTATTTTCCAGCTGGAAGTCTTGTTTTTCAAAGATATATCATGACTAGATCTCCTTCTTTGAATTTTTTTAATCTTCTATGTTTATCAACTTGTGTCTTGTATTCCTCATTCATTTTTTCTAGTTGATTTGTTACTATCTTTATGCAATTCCGTTATCCTTTCCGTCATGTTTTCGGCTTCCATACTAAGATCAACCTTAGAAGGAATGTTAGCAAGATCAACAGTTAGTCTAGGTAATTTAGTGTAAACAATTTAAAATGGTGACTTCCCTGTTGATCGATTCTTCATATGATTGTAGGCGAACTCAGCTTGTGGTAAGATGGGGTCTCATGCTCATTCGCAATGATCCTACACCACAAGTATTCAGGCCCAAGGTCAAAAGCCCAAAGCCACTTACCCAACAAAGCATTGTTTCGAAGCCTTAACTAGCCAATCTCCAACCCTCCCTAGTTTACAGGGCGCCTAAGAACCTCCCAGCTAACCAGATGAGAACCCTTCCTTTCATCCACCCCTTTCTAAAGAAAATCTCCCATAAACTTCTCAAGGCTCTTGCAATCCGAACTAGGAGCCTAAACTAGGGTAAGATAATAAATGGGAATGTCAATAAGCACTGAATTGATCAAAGTTAGTCTACCATATTTGGAGAAATAACCTTCCTTGCATGAAGCTAACCTCTGACGGATTTTTTCAGATATGAGATTCCAAAAAAACAAGGACCTCGGGTTACCACTCGGTAGGAGACCAAGGTGAGAGGAAGGAAAGGAGCCAGCCCTGAAACCACTCACATCTGCCCATCTCTTCACTCACATCTGCCCATCTCTTAAGCTTGTCTTGATCACAATTAATACCCAAGATTTGGCACTTGCTCATATTAATTTTAAAGTTGGGCATGGCCCACAAAGAACTCCACCATATGATTAAGGATCAAGAAGGAATCCTCATTGACAAAACAAAACAACATTGTATCAGCTGCAAACTGAAAATGAGAGGCAACCTCATCAACCCCAAGCCTAAAAGGCTCAATCTTGTTTCCTTCCACATCCATTAAAATGAGTTGACTTAAGACATCCATGACGATTAAGAACAAGAAGGGAGACAAAGCTTCTACTTGCCTTAACCCTCTAGAAACCCGAATCGACTTCTTTGGGGATCCTTTAATGATGATAAGAGTATTTTACATTTCTAACACAACCTCACATGTTCATCCACCATTTATACCCAAATCTTTCTTTTGCACGCCATCACCTTATCCAAAAAGCTCCAATTGACATGATCATAAGCCTTTTCACGATCAAGTTTGGATATAACTCCCTCTTTATTTGCTCCATAGTACTCAATGGCTTCGTTGGCAATAAGAGTTTGGTTGAAGTCTGCCTCCCCACTACAAAAAGTCCTTGCCCATCCAAAATTTTCGAGGGCAACACTTTCCTTGAGTGATTTGCAAGGACCTTAGCGAGAATCTTATAGATACTAGTTATGGGACTAATGGGCGTGACCTCCTTCACCCTACTAGCATTCTACTTTTTTGGGACAAGACACACGAACGTTTCCACCATAGAACGATTCAAAAAGCCTCTCTCAAAAAACGTTTTAAAAACTCCATCCAAATCAACCTTAGTTAGATCTCAATTATCTTGGAGAAAAGCCATGGAAAAACCATCCAAACCCAGGAACTTGTTCCTATTGCTCCCAAAAACCACCGTCTTGATTTCATCCAAGTAAAAAGGACCACCAACTCCCCATCCTCCCTAGACAAAATTGGACACCTCAATCAATACCTTATACAAACGGCTGCGCTTGGACAAACAGGTTATACAAAATATATTTTCTAATCAATAACTATAAGCATCATTATAACTTTGGAAAGTTGAATTAAACCTATTTAGATATGTTACAGCAACAAGAAACTGCAGAACTTCATCTATAAAACATAAGTTGCCTTTGCACCAAAAAAATTTATTCAAACCCCCCAATTATACAGAAAAATAGGTTGGACATGATGGATAGGGGGTGTCAACCTAGTTGAGATGTCCCGATGTGCCTACTGATTCTTAGGTTTATTGCTCTTTGTATATCCCTCATGCACATCGAGCTTTGTCTCTTTATTATTAATTATATATTTAATAGAAAAACTAGGCAAAAGGGAGAACTTCCTTTCTGAAGGTCACGTGAACAGGAGTACCAGAATTTGGTGCGTGCTAACATTCAGACTCAATTACTATAAAAATTAAGGGAGAGCAAAAATTAGCTCAGCTTAAGGAAGCTTAAGTGTAAGAGCACCAACTCCTGAAACTTTTGTAGACTGTATATGTTCCTGGGAACAAATGGTCGAAGTAGGATTTTAAGTCTAAGTGCTATGAACTCTGAAATGCATTAAGTATAAGTCTCTAGGTGAGGAATTGAGAATTTTTTAGACTGACTAGGATCACAAGGATGCAGCATTCTGGTATTTCTTGACTAAACCAAATCAAAGACCTATCGTTGTCAACAACTCTTACAACAGAACATAGAACAAAATTAGAATTCCTTGCTCTACGTCCTATCATTAATACGAATACTACAAAGCTCCAGCGCAAAATTTGGGAAAAAAAAAAAAAAAAAGCAAGATAAAATTCAAGGCACATCTCGCAGAGGAACACAGGAATTGAAGAATGTGATGGAAATTCATTATTAAAAAAAAAAAAAAAAAAGTACCTGCTGACGAGTAATATAATCAGCCTTGATCGAACTAATTGACTGCAGAAGCTCTGGAAGCGGCAGAAGTTTGGCAACCTCGCGTACGGCAGCTTCCTTTGCTTCGATACCGAGATCCTCGACCATCATCTTGCACTAAACAGAAATCGGAAACACAAAAGAGACTTGAAAATCGAGGAGATAATCAATGTAGTTAAACGAAAACTTGAACTCTGAAAATAGAAGCGATCTCTAGTGTTTGATAAACAGATTCTTCAACTTCGAAATAATCTTTGTTTATCCGAATGGAAATGGATCTGATTAACGAAGCTACTTCCGAAATTTCTTACCAGATTAACGACGAATAGAACCACAACATGAAATGGTAGGCCGAACAACGAACGAAATTCCTTTGAAATGAAATGATTTTCTAGAATTTTATTTGTCAAACACCGTGTTAGATTGTTTTTTTCTTTTTTTCTTCGTAAAAAAATAGATTGCGAATTCTCACACAATAATAAATTAGTAAAATTAATCATAATAAAATATGAAATATATATAATAGAATACTTATACAATAAATGATTGAACACAAATGACAAATATAAACAATTATTACTACTAAAATTGTTTAGATATTGATACACTATTATTTAGATATTGGTAAATGACCGTTTACATCTTGGGTACATATAATTTTAGATCTACCTCTTATTTATCTAAGATAATAGTGTAGTGATCTATTTCTATTTATCTGAAAAAACGATGGATCGTTTAGATTTCGATACATGATCATGAAATATCGAAAAAAAAATAAGATAAGAAATGACGAACAAGGAAGAAATTAAATAAAAAAGAAGATAAACAGCAAGAAAATGAAAAATGAGAATATGGAGAAAGTAATAATATGAAAAAGATGGGCACAAATTCAATATTCATTTTGGAAAATTCAAAACCAACAAGGGTAAATCTTGATTTATGAAAAAACAATAATGACTTCGTGAGCTTTTTTTATACGAACCATAAATATTTTTAAGTTTTGATCTATATATGTAAATTAATCATCAAATTTTGGTTGTTTTAAAATATAACAAAATATTAAATTTTACTAATAGAAAAAATGTCAAATATATTTACGAAAAGTAAAAAAATAAACATGAATAGTGTGAGACCTTGATCGCATTATGAACTACGCGAGAATAAAAAACGAGAAATAGGTATGTAAGCGAGATGGGGAGCGAGAAGTTACTCATGAGCAGGAAAAAGGCATATGGTGGAAATTTTGAGTATTACATTGAGCATGAACGAGTAACGAAAGACAATAACGAAAAAGTCATCTCAAAAGACCATCCTTCATCAAAATTTGAAACATGGGTCAATTTTAATTCGGGACTCCAAAAGGTGGTCATCCATACAAAAACCCCTTCTTCAACGCCACCTTTTCCATGGCAACAACTCTCTCTATTTTAGACCGTAATGTCTTCGTTAGTACTATTGTTCGACTGCTCTTAATTGGTGAGATGTTAAGAATCCTACATTTGAAAAAACAAGGAGACTCACACTCATTGTACGATAGATGACTCCTCTCATGGTCAATTAGTTTTAAGATGAAACCACATACTATCAAACATAATATCATAACTCATTAATACAATTTTATGGATCTAATTTATGTAATTATATTATTCTTAGTGGTGTATTTTTAATACTTTTAAAAGTTCAAGAATTGAATTGGAATTTTAACACCTTTAAAAGTTTAAGAACTCAATTGTTAAAATTAAAAGTTCGAGGGTATAACAGTGAATGGGGTGACTTGGTAGTTTTTATTCTATTTCATTTTATTATTATTATTATTTTTGCACTCAAGCTAAATTTTAAAATATAGTTTAAGAGATCATTAAGTTCAGTTTTGTTAAAAGTACAAATATCTAAATAGAAGAATCATTAAAATACATATAGACCAAACATGATATTTTAACCAAAAAAGAAAAAATTATTATTATCAAAAGTCGTCTTAGTCCTTTGTTTGTTTTTAGTACAATCACTAGGTTATGTCATATTAACTTTAAAGAATATATTGTTAAGCATCGTAGTTACGATGCCCGCAAAACAGAAGTACGTTAATAAAATATTGAACCTTGAATCTCGTCTAAATGTTTTCTAGTTTTGCTTGGACGTGCAAACAGATATCATGTGTCTCGTCGTATCTAAGATAAAACAATCTCTTGTTTTGTCTATAGGAACTGCACTTTAGTATAACAACACACACTAGATAACAGAAGAGAATACGAGGTATAAAGTGAGAGGATAAAAATATGCATTTTATTTTATTTTTATATATATGAAATGAGAGGGAGGTGTTCTATATATATAGTGGAGGTTCAACTTGATAAATGATGTAAAATTAATTAAGAAAGGTTTGTAACGGTCGTAAAGGTAAAATAATTAATTAAAAAAAATAAGCATTCATAAAGAAGAAATTTTTTAAAAAATAGTATATTTTACAAAATATTTATAATCTATAGCAAATTCTATCAGGTTGATATGTTATAGTGATAAAAGACCATCATTAATAGAATTCAAAAATTTTGTTATAACTTGTAAATATTTTAATTTTTTTTGCTATTTTTAAAAATATCGAATAAACGGTTTAAAATTAATTTTAGAAAAAAAATTATAGTTATTTTTATTCCACACCACACCATATCATTAAACAAATTTTCATCAACGGAATACAAATACGATCCAATATAAGCTATATTTATTATTTACTATATTAATACAATTTAATAATTTATTTCCAACAAGACTAACACCGAATTTAATTATCTCTAATTCTCATTAAGCACATTTACCGATCCAACAAAATGGTTCATGATAAATTTAAGCATTATGAACATAAAATTATCAAAATTCCATGTTTGAAATCCAAAATCTAAGCTTCCAAATTCATGATTCTAAATTTATTACAATAACATTTTAACAACATAAACTCAATTAATACAAATTAACCATGCAAGGAATGACTTCTCACCATGCTTTTAGCTCTTCAAGCACATCAGTGCAGGGCTTTCCAACCTTTTCAAGTGGAAATGAACATGATCACACACTAATAGACCAACACGTTGAAGTTCCAATACATTCATAAAGCAACAAGGAATGAGGAAATACCATTGGAGTCACTGTCCCAATTCAACAGGTACGAATCCACGATCGAGCGATGCCTTCACAGCATCAAGCACCAGCTGAGTCTTTCGAGTGATAGTTGGCCATTTTTTCTCAGGTTTGGAGCCATTTAATTTGATCTCTTTAACCAAATGAGAAAATTCTCTCACCATGTGAGCCTCTTGAGGAAGATCAGTAGGAACTATATGTTTGCTTGGTAGCGGTTGCCAACCAGTCACGAGGTCATTGAATCCGGATTTCGAACAGGTGGAGAAATAGGCCTCCTTCTCTACGTAAGGTATGATGAAATCATTAAGATGTAATGTCCCATTTGTTCCTATAGCAGTAACATCCATGGTCAAATTTGACAAGAAAGAGCAATGGAAGGTTGCTACTTTTCCATCCTCCCAAAGAAGGGAGCATCCACATGATAAAATCACGCCCAATTCGTTCAAAACAGGATTAGGCAAAGCAATCACTCTTTTAGGCAGTTCGTAGTTGGCGGCAAAAAGGATTGAACGAATACAGTACCATCCGGCATCACCCAAAGCACCAAGACCATCGAGGTCGGGTTTCACGCGAATATCATTAGCTAAGAAGTCGGAATCAGCAGCAAAAGAGAAAACACTGTTTACCTGTGATATTCATAGGAAAAAAAGCAGACAATCTTCCAATTAATTAATCATTCAAATCTCGAGGAAAATTTGAACTGATCGACTCAAGTAAGTACAGCAAAAACACCGAACGAAAAATAACATTTACACAAGAGTTTAATATTCTCCATAGCATTTGCTAAATTTAACATTTTTGTTTTTATATTTTTAACCAAAAACCAGTTGACTCATACCTTTTAATATCTATGCAACATCATCATCATTTGAAATAGTAAAGACCAATGCGATCATGACAAGAAACGGTAAAGTCCAAAGGAGAACCCCATTTCATTTCATCTCATTCGACACCATGACCAACAATTTTGATGAGCAACAGGATGACAGGAGAGACTTGACACTCATGCACAAGCATTTTTGGCAGGTATCCTAAGTACGTAAGATATAATAAAACAACAAATACAATTATACCGCAATACCAACAAAGAAAATACAATATCAATGGCCTTTCGAGAGGCCAATCTCTCTCCCAAAGTGCCATCTGGACAATACCAAAAGCTATTTATCCTCCAAGGTGCCCCTCCCTTTATTTATAAACAAGATACAACTACTAATTACCACTATGCCATTACTAATATTCTACTAGTCTTTTCAATATACGCCTAACTAGTACTCTCAAAATTTATGATGGAAAGAATGCTATATAAACAGTCAAAATATGTACAATCCTTCTTCAAAATGAATGAATGCGAAACAAGGGGAAGGTAGGTGATGTGCCAATTGCCAAACAATATGGAAGAAGCACAAGTTCCTTAGATATTCAAGAGGTCTGAGGTTATCCCTCCACTGATTTGACTACTTAACTCTCCCTACTAATACACGTCAGTTATTTGGTACTTGCTCCAACTACCCAAACTCGAACGGTCCCACTTCTCCTTCAGTACAAAAAATGCCAACTCTATCGTACCAACTAAATAGTCATGCACATTTGCTCCCTCTTCCTCAGTTCCTCTTATTCTAAGTTTGCTATACTTGACAGCAGTTAACAACTCCTATTAGAAGGACGAAATGCACTGAACTTAAAGAGGATGAAATGGTATTTATGGGAATTTAATGAGCTCAATAATGGGCAAGGACAGCCCAACGAACAAGAATAAGAACCCTTTAACTATGCGATTGTCTTGTAATGACAATACCTTTTTAAAATGGAAAAAAAAAAAAGAATTACAAATTTAATCCATTTAACTTTATGCTTCGTCTCTATTTGGTCTTTGAACTTTTAAGATTACACATTAAGTCCAAAAAGAGGAATCTACTAAATGTAAGATTGAAAAATTATGGTTCCGTTAAACATAAAGGTCAAATTTATAATTAATATAACAAATAATTTTTGAAAATTTCAAGTCCTTCAAAACTTTAGGGATCTTTTGACACAAAATTGAAGTTTAAGAACCCATTTGACACTTTTGAAAGTTTATAAAAAGAAACAAAACATTTTACTATTGAAAGTTTTAAAAAAGAAACAAGCCATCATCAAAGAAAACAATTACAAGGTAGAACACAGAGAAGAAGCCCCATGTTTGTTGCAAAAAGAAAACAATTGGCTAAACATCACATCAAAATATTCAACAATGTATAACTATAAATAAACGAATTCAGACATCAATTTCGTCGTCAAGATAATCAAATACTCTGTTCTCTTTCCATCCAAAAGCTCCAAAGAATTGTACAGAATATCACAAATTAAACATATGTTCTTCCTCTTGTTTCTCTTCAATGTCTGAAATCATACCTTAACACGATTAAGTTAACAACCTATGTTTTGAATCCCAATTTTCTAAACAAATTATCATATCCATTTTCAAGAAACAGTCAAACAGCAGACCACAATCAAGTATAACCACATAATAGACGCTCAACTGAATAGTCTTCAACGAAGCAATCAAATTATTCAACTTACTTCTCGAATAATTCGAATTTCCATCACAATTGGATTAAGTCAGAGAGTCCAGTAGATAAATTACATCACTCTGAATGAAATTTGAATGACATACCGCTTTGAGCTGGCCAAATTTGTCAGCATCAGAAAGAAATTCCTTCATCTTGGCCGTACGAGGGTTGTGCATCCACATGGTACCATCCATGAACTGAACTCCATTGGCCTCACAGGCTTCGAGAATCTTGTCAAACTCAGCTACGTTAAGAGCCACAGGCTTCTCGAGGAGCAAGTGCTTCTTCTTCTCGGCGGCGAGCACGGCCCAGCGCAAGTGAAGACTAGTGGGAAGAGGGACATAGACGGCGTCGATTTCGGGATCATCGAGTACAGCTTCGTAAGAACCATAGATTTTGACATGAGGACTAAAGCCATTATCGGACGCAAATTTTGAGGCCTTTTCCAGTGAACGACTGCCTATTGCGGAGAGAGTGGCGTTGGGAGCAAGAGCAATAGCTCGAGAAACTTTCCGAGCAATGTCGGCGGCGCCGATGATCCCGAAACGGATGATTGTGTCGGCCATGTCCGGAGCTTTGGAGGGTGGTGGGGAGAATGATGTTAGATAAAGGAGGAGGTAATGGGATGATTGTATATTTTGTAATTAACTTGGGGTATTTTAAAGAATATAGTGTTTTTTGAAATTAATGTAAAAAATAGGATATTAAATGAAAAAATAACAAAAAGTAGAGTAAATGGGCAAACTATTGTAAAAAATAGGGTGATTTTGAAATTGAACTGAAGTCGTGTACTGGGTACACGACTTCTCTGAATCCAGCCCATTTTTACCACGTGGAAGAAGTCATGTACCCGGTACACGACTTCTATAATAAAAACGGAAAAAGGACACGTGGAGGAAGTCGGTACACGACTTCTATAATAAAAAAAGAAGTTTAAATATGTAATTTACCTAGTCTTTTCTTTTTTTACGGAATGATGTATTGGCACTCTAAGAGAGCGGAATGGTAAAACTGCAAGTTATTTAAAGATTGGAATGAGAGAGGAATTTGATTTTGGAATGAAAAAATGTGGAAATTCAAAAATGGGGAGAAGGAGAAGGAGAGATTATTCGTTTTTTTTTTAATTAATGATTATCATATTAANAAAAAAGGTGGAAATTCAAAAATGGGGAGAAGGAGAAGGAGAGATTATTCATTTTTTTTTAAATTAATGATTATCATATTACCGAGAAATATCATAAAAAGATTTGACTTTTTTTTTTCCTTTGGGGGTTTAATTCTTGTTAATTCAAGAGAAGAAACTTGATTAGGAACATGGGTATGGCCAATTAAGTGGATTTGTTTGGTTAATATAATTACTTCATATATTTTTCCAATACTTCACATATTTGTTTTGGATGTTTACGTAAAATTAATGAAAGTTGAACCTCTATGGTATTTGAAAATTTATAAATTTTGAATGTGTTTTCCATAAAAACACTAATATATCCCTCAACAAAATATTTAATGGTGCTAGAAGCATGGGTGTACACCTTCTAGTTTGTTTTTTGAGTTTTACATATTAAAGATTTTAATTAATAGTTTTACATATTAAAGATTACATATTAAAGTCCAATTTATAATTTAAATACTAACATTCAACTTTACTAAACATTTAGCAAACTTTAAAAATTATATAACACCTAAATTATATAAACTAAGGATTTTCTTCATCT
>JACWES010000322.1:0-12147 GCA_025688845.1 Cucumis hystrix
TATGAAATATAATGGTTGTTGACAGAGTAATTTAACATCATTTGTGTTTTTTTTTTATTTCTTCGATGTGTATTTTGAGTTGAATTTGATTTCAAATGATTTTGTTTTATTTTTTTACATTGATTTTTTTTAGTTTTACTTTGTCTCAATTTTGTTTATCATTGTTGTGAGATACTTATATTATATTTATTAGTTGGTTGATATACTTACTATGTAATTTTCTTTTTTTTTTCAAATTTTATGCACTTCATTATAATATCATTAAGTATATGAATGATATAACTCAGTGTATCATTATCAAGTATATCAACAATATATTGTTAAAGCATATCAATACAGTGAATCATTATCCAAGTATATAAATCAAGTTTACAAGTGTATATCAATAGTATATCAAGTGTATAAGTAGGACTTCAAACATATCAAGTGTATTTAATCAATCAAATGTATAAATGAAGAATACTAAGTGTATTTGCAGTGCATCGTGTATATCAAACATATCATATATATCAAACGTGTCAAATTTGTTGAGTGTACCAATGAAGCATAATAAATTTATTAGTGGTACAGTGTATCAAACTTATAAGTGAAGCGCCTTTAAGTGTATCAAACTAATCTAAGTGTATCAAGGCCTAAGAGGTATGAAGTGTATCAAGAAGAATAAAGTGTAACGAGAAGTATTAAGTGTATCAAGATGTTTCATGTGCATCAAGTGTATCTATCAAATGTATCAGGTGTATCAAGGAGTATTAGGTGTATCAGATGTGTATAAGGTATATCAAATGTATATTAGTAACGAGGACATTTGTGATATTTTACCTCTTGATGTGTGAGCTGAGCTTTGTTTTTGTCATTTTTGCAAATAATAAAGTATGTGTACTATGAACTTAATTATTAAAACTTGTTTTGCCATTTTTTCAAGTACCCCTTATAATATAAAATTTATATTTTAATCAAACTTTATTGTATAAATTTAATTTTGGATATGATTCAAAATTAATTTATGAGAAATAAAATATTTAAATGAGTTTAAATATAATTTAATGTGAATTAGATTCATATTAAAATTATTGGTTTTCAGAGAAATTTATATTTGAATATAATTCAAATTTAATTTAAGTTAAATATAAGATATTTAATTTAGCTATTAATTAATTGAAGAATTAATTAATAGTTTAATTTAATTTAAGGGGCACTTGCAAAAATGGCAAAATAAGTTATAATAATTAAGTCCATAGCACACATACTTTATTATTTGTAAAAATGGCAAAAACGAAGTCCAACCCATACATGAAGAGGTAAAATGTCACAAATGTCCTTGTTACTAATATACGTTTGATACACCTTGTACACGTCTAATATACCTAATGCACCCATTGATACACCTGATACTTCTTGATACACCCGATACATTTGATTGATGCACTTGATACTTTTTGATACACTCGATACCTTTTGATACACACCTGAAATATTAATAATATATGTTTGATACACACGATACACTGTAGATACATTTAGTATTCTTCACTTATACAATCAATTGATTAAATGCACGTGATATGCTTGAAGTCCTACTTATACACTTGATATACTATTGATATACGCTTGTAAACTTGATTCATATACTTTATAATGATTCACTTTACTGATATGCTTTAACAATATATTGTTGATATACTTGATAATGATACACTGAGTTACATCATTCTTATACTTAATAATACTCTAATGAACTAAATAAAATTTGAAAAAACGAAAATCATGTAGTACGTATATTAACCAACTAATACATATAATATAACTATATCACAACACTGATATAGAAAACTGAGACAAAGTAAAACTAAAAAAAATTAATGTAAAAAAATAAAACAAAATCATTTGGAATCAGATTCAACTTAAAATACACATCGAAGAAAGTAAAAAAAAAAAAATCACAAATGAAGTTAAATTACTTCAATCAACAACCATTATATTATATTTCATATTGCAATTATTGTACTATTGATATTTTAAAATTAAGATTAAGACAGAAAGAATAAATAATTTTTCTAGTATAAGAATAAACAAATAATTAGGGCTTTAAAACGTGGGAGAATAAATAAATAATGAGTAGGACATTAAAAAGAGGAAGAGAAATAAGTTATTGACGGGTAGTTTAGGAATAATAAAAAATTTAAGATGGAGAAGTGAAAATTTTGCTATATTTGCAAAATTCTAAAACAATGTGCTATAATTGCTATATCATATTCTCAAAATGCTATCCTATGCAATTTTCCTTAATTTAATTTGATTTAATTAAATTAATTTAAAACTATAAGATATCATAGAGATATTCATTAAATATGATTTTAAATGAAATATTAATTAATTATTAGTTGATTTGAAATTTTTATTAATTTAATATTTTTTAAATTAATAGAATCTCATTATTCTCTCATACTCCTTTAAGGAAACGGAGTTATAAATATGCAGAAGACAATATTTTTCTTCAACCTATACTTTTGCTCTCTGGAAAATAGTTTCTATCTAAACCGTTTTTCATCCCAATTGGTTCCCACAAACCAATCACATTCTAAAGGATAGGAAGGTCTCCGACGGGTGGTATCCCAATTTGGAGTTTTAGTAGATTCAGAGGCGTCAAACTACGTCATTTTTTCATTCTCTGTATCTTTTTAATTTAAAAGTATGCTTAGCCTTTTAGAATTTTATTTGTAAATATTGTCAATGTATTGGTATTTTGGGATTCCCAAATTAAATTGAGAAATGATTCTGTAAAATCTTTCGCTGCCTAGGACTTTTATCTCTTCAATTAGTATCAGAGTCATCTCAAATTTTAGTTGGAAATTTTAAAATTTGCATGGGCTTTGATGGGATTTTTCATTATGAATGTGGTTTGCAATTAGATATTTTTTGTATACTTTGGCCATAGATTTACAATTTTTTTGATATGATTATGTAAAGTTACAATTTATATGACATGATCATGTAAATTTTGTCCATAGATTTACAATTTTCTAAATTAATTTTTTAGAAATTTTAATTGTAAATCTTGTAATTTAAAGTCTAATTTTGAATTCATGGTATTTTTCTGAGAAAAACGGTACCAAATTCGCCCAAAACGGACCACTGGAAGGTCTCCAATGGAAGGAATTACACAACTGCAATGAACCCAAGAAACAAAATTTTGCACGCGTCTGGAAAGATTACGGCTGACGTCAGCAGCACTGAGGAAGACACAGCTCGGCAGCTCGACTTCAGGTGGTTGGCTCCAGTTGGCACGCGATCGACTCGATTCTCCACGGTCGGCTCCGATCGACACGGTTCAACATTTTGGAGTCAGTTTAGTTATTTTTTAGGCTGAATTCTTCATTTTTGGGCCAATTCTTCACTTTTTTTGTTCGATTTTTCAATTTTTGGACCAGTTCAAGGTTTTTGGACTCTGTTTGAAGATTTTTTTAAAGGTTTTGAGACCGGTTTTGGATATTTGAAAGCAGTTTTAGGATATTTTAAAGCTTAATTATTGTAATTTATTGCTTTACTTTATCCTAGGGGCCAATTTTATAGGTTCAATTGCTATTTAAATACTTTGTGGATGTCATTTATGTCACACCCCAAACCGTACTAAGACGATAACACCGAAGTAGTAGGAATAGGATGCGAGTTTGTTACAACCTTGAAATTTTCTTATCGCAAAATCTTATTCTCAACTTCTTTTATACTATCAACAAAACTCAAAATGCAACGGTGGTCAACCTAAACGCCAAGTATAATAAATACCTACCAAAACGTATACTTTATTAATAACATGCGTTTGATATATAATTACAATATTTTGACCAAATAACCAATGCTTAACTATTTTCAAAACGTTAGAGTCATCTCGTTGCAAATCCTTCAACCTTCTTCTCTACTTGGCCTAAACGCCTGATCCTAGAAAATGAAAATTTTAAAACGTAAGTCTAAAAGACTTAGTGAGATTTTATGAAATTCTTTTCACAATACTTTTTCATAAACATCATTACGCATGAATAACATCAAATCATTTCATCTGCATAAACATTTCTTTATGTTTAACAAACACATTTATATAACATAACAATTTTACATAAACACACATTAGTTAATAGTTATTCCTTTCACCAAGGATCCCTAATCGTTCTCTACACTTGGTCTCATTACCTCCTGTTTGACTACTGTATCAACAACATTCGAGAACATACAGATTCGTTCTTGTTGCTTAGGTAGTTAAGTTTTATAGCTCCTTTTAATGCATAAGCCAGCTTTTGATCACCATATAGTCCGTACACCCCATGGTGGCCTTGACTCTTTATGTGCACATAAAAGTTAACATTATCTCAAGGAATCAACTAATGGTTTGAAAACCATTTCATAGCATTGAATTTGTAATCATCAAATCAAGCTTTAACATTATAAAGCATGCTTGAACACATAAACTTTTCATAGAAATCTCTTTTTGAAATACTTTCTCATTCGAAATCATGTTTCAAAATAGTAAAGCAGAATCACAAAAATTTTAAGAAGAAAACCATTCACCACACTTTAACAAAAATCCTCCTCTTCCTTCTCTTCTCGTGGGGCCTTCTCATGGAACAAATCGTCATACTTAATATTTTGTTTTTCTTCTTCTCACCAAAGCAAAACAGCAGCATTATATTTTAGCTCTTTTTTTTAATAAATTTCTTTTTGTGCTTACTTAATGACCAAGTCCTCTATTTATAGAGCCCTTAAACTATCTTAGTCATGCTTAAACTCTTTTCAGTTTGTCAGCTTCTGCTTAAAACTTTACACGTGTAAATTTAATACTCAACCCAACCATGCTTTAACTTCTTAATCTTACACGTTAACCCATGTCAAATGAGATTTGACATTTTCTTCGCCAGACCTTACTTCTTGCCTAACCTCATACCGCAAATAAGTTTAACCACTTAACACTTCTCGCGAATAACCTTATCGTGTGGTTATATTTTTACTACAAGAAACCTTCCTCGCGAAGTAACCAACTTTTACTTGTTTCGAACACTTATCGCGAACTTAAACTTCAAGGCCTCCTCGCAGACTCCTTCATTGCAAAACCCTTGGTTCTTATCGCAAAGACTACCCAAACGTCTTGCCGTTTGAGTCAAAACTTCACAACTTATTTCTTTGGAGAGTGTTTAGGCTTATAGATTCTACTGCAAACACTTCTTTTCTCAAAACTTCCTCGCGAATTAACTTCTTAATCGCGAAACTTATACTTAACCATAAAAGATTTTATCGCTTAATCATTTCCGCGGATTTATTCAAATGTCAACTTCTTTAATACTTAGCCGAATTTTACTTCCTATACTAAAAAAAAAAAAAACGGGTCTTACAATTTATATAAATCTCACCTTAAGTTAAACATGTTCATGCATTTTTATATATTATAAATGTTATAATATATGGTATTAATAAATGACGTTGAATTTTATGAGTTATTTAAAGTATGATGATGTTTTAAATATATGAAATTGGATAAGCATGATGCATGACATTACTTAGTTAAATATAATTTGTTATATTTAAATTAATGTCTTGTGTATGCTTGATTGATTTTCATGTTTTTTTTTTAATATAAGTGTTATATTAATTAAGATGAAAATCAATTTACAATGAGCATATTACATTCATAGTTTAATATAATTGTTATATTAATGTAATGTTTTGCATGGTGCATGGTTTATTATTTAATTATAATTTGATCTTAGTTTAATTAAACCATAGTATGCATATTATAGGACTAATTAATTAATTTTATAATAGTTATAAAATTTGATAATTAGAAATCGTCAACCTATAATAAAGAGTTGCATGCAAACATAAGATCTTATGATTAATTTATTTTAATTCTAAATTGTTGAAAATTAAATAGACCTAAGATCACATTAATTCTAATAGGATTATAATTATGTCTTATTTTAGTTTAATGAAACTAAGTAGGATAAATATGATTTAAGGTTATAAGGAAACTCCATCGGTAAAGTTCTGTCTAAGGCTGGGGTACTTAAGTTGACAGTTTATGGAACACCTCCTACCTAAAAACTGACCTGAAACTGGCGTTGAATTAACCTTATTCGTATTAACATAAGATGTCACTAGGTAAATTAAATGGTTTAATACACCTAGAAACTTTAGAGTAAATAGGATTTAAGGTTATAAGGGAACTCCACCGGTAAAGTTCTGTCTAAGGTTGAGGGTACTTAAGTTGACGATTTACGAAACAACTCTTTCCTGGAAAATGACCCGAAACTGGTGTTCAGAAGAAATTTAGTCTTTAATGTCGATTTAAAACTGACATCTTTGCTAGTGTTATTAAAGGTCTTTAATGTCGATTGAACTTTAATGTCGGTTTAAAAATGACATTAAGGAAAAATGATATTAAAGACCATAATGACATTTTAAACCGACATCTTGGATGATCTAAGATGCCCCCACTTTCATGTCTATATATGAATGATTCAGGATCACTTTGTTTGTACTAACTATAAAGCGGGCCGCATCCATAGTTTCTCTGAATAAGGCGCCCAACCTTTATTCATATACTATAGACTATTTAGGCTATATACTTGAACTTGATCTACGTTTATGTCTCTACATAAAGTTCAAGTTTACTAAAAAATAGTCTCAAGTGAAGATCAAACGGTGGTGCATTCATGTCTACATTTTCTTTCAATCCTTCGGGAAACTCTTCATTCAACGCATCGATCCATATACCTTCCATTGATGTGCTAGGTACTTTTTGTAATTGTTCTAATTTTTTAGTTTTAAATTGATCCTTAAGTTCTCTCATACTCTCTAATTCTTCTATAGTTGTACCTAACTGTTAAAAAGCATGAATAAATTTTCTTAGTACAAGTTTTAAATTGTGTCAAGTACATCAAAAACTTATAATTATGCTTAAAATTATTTAGACTTACATGTCGTAGGATATTTGCGTTGACTTCAAGTTGGTGTCAACCATATCCAATTTTCTTTTGACCATTTTCTTTGATTTGTTTGGTTCTTTCCCTTCAATTGGTGAAGTTCACCGACTTCATATTTACTTGTCCAGCGATTGAATCCTAATAGTCAATAAATTAAAATATTTTACTAGCTAGGTATACATTCATTAACTACTTCAATAATACATTTTAGAATCAAGATAATTTTCATATCTCCTTCTCATTAATTGAGTTTATGACACTGTCAATTATATCGTATGGATCTTTGACATTCTATTTCATAACATAAGATTATCAAATATCATTGATTGATTTATTTAACAAGATCATGTTATATTTTATTTACTTCGTGGTTTGTGTTTCTACCTTCTTCTGTTTTTTATTCTCTGCCTTCATTATGTTGTTCTATTTTCTGGTTGACTAGATTAGGAGCTACTGTCTGGTGTTGTTTATTTCCATCCCCTTCATCCCCTTCATTTTCATAATTTTTTTTTTGTTGTTGAAACTTGCCCACCTCACAAGATGTATTTGAAGGAATGGAATTCCCATAGCGGAAGCGTGTGAACGCTGTGCAAAGGAAATTCAATTTGAAACACAGAGAAAACACCTAAACATGCTTCTATGGTGGAAAAGAAGAAAAGAAAACTAACCTTTGTAGAACCTCCTATGAATTCTCGAATCTCCCAAAGAACACCACGAGGAGAACACCACTAAGTCTTCCTTGTTATCCTCAAGATAAAAAAACAAAACAACAGAGAGTTTGTGGGGCTCTGTGTTTTCTTTTGTTTAAAAGGAAAATATTTGCAGAGAGATTTTTTTTTCTTGGAAGCAATAGATCGTCAGAAAAAAAAAAACTCATTCAGAGAAGATTGCATCATTCTTCTATATCTTAACCAAAGATATGAAGAGAGATGGAGGGGAAGTTATCAAATAATTCCTCCTCTCTCCATTACGTAGAATAACTCCCCTTGGGAGTTATTCTTTTATTTAAATTAATATTAATATAAATATATATAAATTCAAATTATATTATATCTTATATAATATTATTATATTATATTTATATAATATAATTTATATTATCTATATAATAATTTTATATTATATCTAATAATATTATATTTATATATATCTTATATAATATTATTTTCATTTATTCATATATATATAACCAATGGTTAGATCTTTCATGTGATCTATAGTTCTAATATGAATCGAATTCATATTAATTTTTAATCTATAGTTTATTTATGAATCTTATTCATATTATTATATTGAATCATATCCAAATATAACTTTCTCATAAAAACTTTATATTATAATGTATCAAATACATTATATTAATTGTATCATATACAATTTATCCCTTTAATCAATTTGAACGATTCAAATTAAACCAAATAAATTTTGATTCTCATTTATCTTTATTGAGCTAACAAAGGGACCTTATGGACCTACAGATTAAAGCTCAATGATGTGTGAGATTAATTAATTAAACTCTTTAATTTAAATTAATCACTGTTCATTAACTATCAGTCATTCCACTAAAAGACCAATAGTTGCACTCTTCTATACTGTAGATATATTTTGTGTCCATTAGATATAACCAATCAACAGTGCAATGACCCTTCACAAATTGCTCATAAGTACAGCTAGGCCAAAAAATTACCGTTTTGCCCCTGTAGTTACATCTAACTCCTTAAGTACCACCAATCTCTAATGAACAATAGTTATTAGTCCCACTATAACTAAACTCTCTCGGCTGCAAGAGAGGGTGTGGCGCCACATTGTTCAAGCCTGGAATCAGCCCTTAAGAGAGCAATTTCTCTACTTACTCTATCTATAGAGAAGGAGTGAATTCCTTCTTGTGTAATTGTTTCCCAGCTCCCTAATCAAACGAATCCCCAAAAATGGTAGGTCTATTGAGTCGGCGATATAAGCCACTCTCACCCATGCAAATCAAAGGACTGCCTTCATAGGCAGGAGTTCACAACTCACTCAGGATTCAGGTCAAGTCACCTATGGTCATCTTGGTGAAATGTAGTCTCAACTAGTAACGGTGTTAATAAGAGAGACTATTCATTTCATGGTCCAATCTTATACAAACTCTTTGTATAGAATACCCCTGCTCTAATGTCTCGACATGAATGATTAGGATCAAATTTGTAGCACTTTAGACAATTGTAACAACTACAAAGCAGGCCGTATTCGTAGTGTCATCAGGATAAGGTATCCAGCCTTATCCATCTACTACAGACCATTTAGGTTATCATTTAAACATGATCCACTTGTATGTCTCCACATACATGTTTATGTTACATAAGATAACCTTGGATGTTAGTTATGGGTTTTGTGGGTTAATGCAAATAAATGTCAAATAAAATAACACACTTTATTTTATTAGAATAAATAAAATGTTTGTATAATATATACAATTACAAACTACAAGACCACAAGATTTAGGCATCAATCCCAACAATCTCCCACTTGTCTTAAAGCTAGTGGGGGTACAACGAAAAGTTAAATCACTGTAATAGTACACAAAACAAGAAACTAGGGCATACAATACGCACCCAGTAAATCTCCCACTTGCCCTAGATTAACTGTGGCATGTCACGTAGACCCAGACACTCTAGGTGACTCTCAAACACCTTAGCCGTGAGAGACTTTGTAAACGGATCAGCAACGTTGTGCGCCGAAGCTATATGTGTGACGATCACGTCCCCTCGATGCACTATCTCTCGAATTAAGTGATACTTGCGTTCAATATGTTTTCCACGCTTGTGGCTTCTAGGCTCCTAGAATTAGCCACAGCCCAGTGTTATCACAATAAAGTGTAATTGGCTTTAACATGTTTGGACAATTTCCAAATCAGTCAAGAATTTCCTAAGCCAACGCTTCTTGGCAGCTTCAAGCTGCGACATACTCTGCCTCCATGGTGGAGTCAGCAATACATCCTTGCTTGATACTTCTCCAAACTACAGCTCCTCCATTAAGAGTGAACACTGAACCTGAAGTAGATTTCCTAGAATCTCTATCAGTTTGAAAGTCAGAGTCTGTGTATCCTGTAAGGATCAAATCCTTAGAACCATACACAAGCATGTAGTCCCTCGTTCTCCTAAGATACTTGAGGATAGTTTTAACGGCAGTCCAGTGAGCTAATCCTGGATTTGATTGATATCTACTGACTATCCCCACCGCATAACAGATGTCAGGTCTAGTACATAACATCGGCATACATCAAGCTGCCAACAGCTGATGCATAGGGATTGTCTCATTTCCTCAATCTCTTGAGGTGTCTGAGGACATTGTTCCTTAGACAAATAACTCCATGCCTGAAAGGTGTAAGCTCTCTTGGAGTTTTGCATTGAATATTTAACAACTATCTTGTCAATATACGATGCTTGTGACAAAGCTAGCGATTTTGTTCTCTCGATCTCTAAAGATCTGAATGCCCAGAACAAATAGTGCCTCTCCCAAATCTTTCATTTGAAATTGAGCCGCCAGCCATTGTTTGATATAGTTAGTACACCTATTCATTCCCAATTGTAGGATATCATCTACGTACAGAACTAAGAAAGCTACTGAATTGTTGATAATTCTCTTGTAGACACAAGGTTCATCAACGATTGATTAAAGCCATAAGATTTTATTGCTGTATCAAATCTTATGTTCCAAGATCGAGAAGCTTGTTTCAATCCATAAATGGAACGATTAAGCTTGCAAACTTTTTGCTCTTGACCTGGAGTTATGAATCCTTCTGGTTGTTGCATATAGATGGTCTCCTCAAAGATTGCCATTTAAAAGCAGTCTTAACGTCCATTGCCAAATCTCATAGTCATAATATGTAGCAATGGACAAAAGTATTCGAATAGACTTTAACATGGCAACAGGTGAGAAAGTCTCCTCATAGTCAACTCCCTCAACTTGGTATAACCCTTTGCCACTAGTCTAGCTTTAAAAGTTTGCACCTTACCATCTGCCCTTTTTCTCTTGTAGATCCATTTGCAACCTATAGGTTTTACCCCTTCAGGTTGATCTACAAGATCCCATACTGAATTGAAGTACATAGACTCCAATTCAAGATTCATAGCTTTTATCCATTCATCTTTATCACATCCTCCATTGCGTTCTTAAAAGTCAATGGATCCTCATTTTGCCATCAGATGACATTTAAGGTTTCAGTTAAAACTCATGTAACGAACAGGTAAGTTTGACTCTCCCACTTCGTCGAGGTTCCCTTAATGATTGAGTTGATGTGTCCTAGTGGATGAACCGACATGAACAACTCTTGTTAATGCACTAGGATCTTCAACAACTCTTGTTGAAGGTTCAGTAGTTTCATTAGAAAGTTTCATTTAATTACTATCTTACTATGCGGTTTGTGCTCCCTTATGTGGTCCTCTTCTAAAAAAGTAGCATTTGTCGATACAAACACTTTGTTATCTTTAGGATCATAGAAGTAACCACTCTAGTTCCTTTGGGGTAGCCTACAAATAAACATACTTTTGAACGAATTCCAATTTCTTAGGATTGGTCTCAAGACATGGCTGGACACTCCCTATTCTGAAATGACGTAAACTACCTTTACGACCATTCCATATTTCAAAGGTGTTTCAGAACACTTTTAGATGAAACAATTCAAAATATAGACTGCAGTTTGCACTGCATATACCCCCAAAACGAATTAGGTAAATGAGAGTAACTCATCATAGACCGAACCATGTCCAACAAGGTTCGATTTCTCCTTTCTGATACACCATTCTGTTGAGGTGTACCAGGTGCTGAGAGTTGGGAACAATTCCACATTCCATCAAATAGTATTGGAATTTCAAAATCCATATACTCTCACCTCGATCAGATCGAAATGTTTTATAAGTTTTGTTAATGCATTTTCAACTTCAGCTTGTATTCCTTGAACTTTTCAAGTGCTTCAGACTTATGTTGCATAAATAACATACCCATATCTTGATATCAGTAAAAGTGATGAAATATTCAAACCCTCTCTTGCTTTAACATTCATAGACGCATAGATCTGAATGTACAAGTTTCAAGGTTTCTTTGGCCCTATGACCTTTCCAGTAAAGGCTTTTGGTCATCTTACCTTCAAGGCAATGACTACACACAGGTAAAGAATTTTTCTTCTAATCCACTTAAAAGT
>JACWES010000323.1:0-12130 GCA_025688845.1 Cucumis hystrix
GTAAAGGATGGAGTGGTGGTGGAAGTGGTGGTGACAACAAAGGATGGGGCAGTGGTGGTGGCGGCAGCGACAATAAAGGGTGGAGTAGTGGTGGCAGTGGTGGCGACAATAAAGGACGGAGTAGTGGAGGTGGAAGTGGTGGTGGCGGTGACGGTGGCGGAGATAAAGGGTGGAGTAGCGGTGGTGGTGGCGACAACAAAGGATGGGGTGGTGGTGGTGAGTCTGGTGACAAGGGGTGGAGTAGTGGTGGTAGTCGCGAATGGGAGAAATCTGGATCAGATCGAGGTGGATTTGGTGGCAGAGGTCGTGGAAGATGGAGCAGTGGAAGTGGTTCAAATGACAGTGACAGTGGGAGTGGGGGGGGGAGTGGTGGTGGTGATAGATCAGACCGAGGTGGAGGTGGATTTAGAGGTAGAGGCCGTGGAAGATGGAACCAAGAAGGTGGTTCCTACGATGGTGACAATGGAGGGCGAAGAGGTGGATATGGAGGCCGAGGACGTGGGAGATGGAATCAAGAAAATGGTTCAAATGAAGGTGGTGACAATGGTGGGTGGAGTGGTGGTAGAGGTGGATTTGGAGGTAGAGGCCGTGGAAGATGGAATCAAGACGATGGTGGTTCAGGAGGATGGAGTGGAGGAAGTGGTGGTAGAGGCGGATTTGGCGGTCGAGGTCGTGGAAGGAGGAATCAAGACAGTTCAAATGATGGCAATAATGATGATAAACCTGCAAGCTGGACCACAGGTTCCAGTAATAGTGGAGGGTGGAACAGTGGTGGTGGTGGTGGTGCAGGATCTTGGAACCAAGGAGGTGATGAAGGGAACCAGCAGCAACATAGTTGGAAGTCTAGCAATGATGGCGGTCAGGGATCTGGTTGGAAGGAACCAAGTGGGAGTGATCACAATAATTGGAAATCATCTGGTTCTTCTGGTGCAGGTAATAGTTCTGGCTGGAACAATTCAACTACAAGTAAGGAGACGGAAGAGAGTGGTGGTCACAACAGCTGGAACCAAACGACAAAGACGGATTCTCAAGGCGGAGGCTGGCAGAAGTCAGCATCTAGTTGGAATGCCGGAACTGAGAATCAAACAGTGACCAAGGATGTGAGTTCAGGTTCTAAAGATGGAGGTTGGGGAAAGTCTGCTGAGCCATCAACCCTGGACAAAGAAAAAGCCAACGTAGGTGCCCAAGGAGGAGCAGCAGCAGGTTGGGAGAAGCCTACATCTAGTTGGAATACAGAGCAGTCTCGAGGAGTAAACAACAACGAAAACAACAACGGAGGAGGAGGAGGAGCTTGGGGTAAATCCAGTTCTACCGGCGATGGGAAATCATCATCTGGTTGGGGTAGCTGATGAATGGTAATATCTCAACTTACATTTCCTCCTACACAAACCTAATGGAGTTTGGGTACTAAGAAGATTCTGTTTGTTGCAAGGACATGTATGAATTATGTTAATATCTTTATAACATTTTGAATATTTTGGGTCATGCATGCTCGATGTTCTAATCACAAACTATTATTCCTTGAGCATGCTTTGATTAACTAAGGAAATCATTAGGATTCAAATATCTTTCTTCTTGGTTGAGAGTCTGTCTTGACCAATTGCTTCAACGATATCGTTTCTTGTTATCCTTTTTCCTCTTTGCTTCTAGTTTTCTTCTAATGCACATCGTTTGTGTATGAATTCTTGATTTTCAAGCGTATGTGTTAACAATTGATCTTGACAGTTGATAACAACTTTTGAATTTCCGAACGACAATGGTGCGGTACAATGCAGGCGATGTTTTGCTTGTTTTGGGGGAGACAGACAATCATCCTCACATCCATTTTCCACATGCTGTGTATGTAATAGACAAGACATGGGGCGTTTCAATAGATTCCATTTTGTCAATGTTTCACCCACTTTAAGACTTGCCATGTTTTACAGTGTTTGAAGTCTACTTTATCTTATATTAAATATTGCAACGTTGCGAAAAGGAAAGAGATCGAGAAAAGATGGATCTTTGTTCTTTTTTGTTTTATATTATCTTTTCTTTTTCAATGAAATTCTTCAATTACTACAATGACAATGTTAATAATAAGGCATCGTAGTTGTTTGTGTACAGAACTAAGACAGTAAATAGAGTTAGAATGATCATGTTAACAGCTGAAAGAGATGGTGGTGCATTGTTTATCCCGCCCCCGCCGAATATCATCCCAAAATAGTCACCACCACCATCGCTGCCACTGGATCCTGAGCTGCTAGAGGAGGTCTCGTCTCCAGGGTACGAGTTGCTCTGTCTACTCTCCCTACACAAATGAAAATGAAACAAACTTAAACATAATATACAAGATTAAGCAGATGGGTTGGAGTAATATGCCTAACATGAAATGAAATTTATTGTCTTGATTTCACATTATCATGAGATCAAATCATGAGCATTAATAGAAATAAATTCATCTATAGAACTCATAACTTTCACATTTCTATTAATGCTCATGATTTGAAAACTGTGGTCTCTCTTCTTTGATCCACTTGGGAGAAAGGGAAGTAGGTGAGTGAGAGGTCATAGGTTTGATTATAAATTGAAGCTGATAAGTAGGGTCCACCATTTCCAAATAATATAGAGAAAGAAAGTGGGACCTAAAAGACATAGCTGGAAAGCAAAAACTTTATATATACAAAGAAAAAAGGAAATAGAAAAGGTACAAAAGTACTAATACCATACTACTAACCAAGAGATCAACTTTTCACCACTGCCATTCATTGATTAATTTAATGAAGAAAAACCCCCACTTGCCTTAACTGCTCATTTTCTCTGTACATACAAATGTTCTCCCCTTTTACCATTTTTTATGTTTACAATTTAAAAAAGACAATTCATTTTTTCCTTTAGTCCATAGGACAACTCTACTCTTCTAATTGAGCTAATGTTACCCACCTTTAAAGTTCGATATTTTAATCCTTAAATGTTACCCAACAAACAAGAAAAAAAATGTAGAAATTACTTGAGAAGCTAAGATAACTAACCGTTCTACACTGTGGATGTACACGAAGCTCTAAATATAATATTGGTGCTTTCTTATTTATGGCCAAAATACAATAATCACAAATAATAATGATGTTTTTGCTATATATCTTCACCCTTTCCATAACAATATGACCCATATATTATAACTCTAACTAAAATGATTTAAATCTCAAACACACTATTCTAACACAAAAACTTTAATAACCAACTCAAAGTTTAAAATATATTCTAAATTAGAGACAAGATTTTCAAATCTAAAAAAAATTAGAGTGACAAATTCAATAGATTAGAAGAGAAGGAGTGATCGTGGTGATTATACATTTGATTTGAAGTGATGTGTTTGTAACCCCGATTAGAATTTACCCTTTCCCAATGAATAAATAAGGATCTAAATAAGATTTCGATGTGCAATGGAAAGCAATGGGTCTTATTTTCGCAGTGCACAAGTGGACAGAACAGGCAAAAAGACAAAAAGAAAAGAAAAGAAAAACAAATAGAGCTCTAGTGTCAGGTCAAGATTCTTTCTTTAGATCACATTTACTTTCTCATTTCCCACAAATTACCACTCCGATTTAATCTATTCTTTTTTGTTAAAATACATCATTATCTATGTATACTTAAAAATTTGTTCAAATAGAGAGTATGAGAGCATTTTGGTAACTGGAGGAATAAAAATAGAAAGAAGGGTACCTGGAGCCACCGAAGACGCCGGCGTTGAGAGTGAGCTGGTCGACAAGAGCGGCGGATTTGGGCGGCAAACTGGAAGCTTTAACGTACATATTGCTGAGTCCTTCGCCGGAAGGCACAAAAAATGCTCCGTTCACCATTATGTCCCCCTCCGTCCTCCAGTTCCACTCCGACCAATCTCCCGCGTTCGTGTCCACGCGCTTCGTCACCTATATCAAACGACACCGTCTTTCACTGCTTGAAAACCAATCATAATCATTCTCTCACACGTGTGTGACTTTTTTAAATTCCTTTTTTTTCAACGTAAAAACTGTCAAGTCAAAATCAATTCTGAAGTAATTAATTAAAATTTTAACACAAAGAAAAGTAACAAAAAAGTGCTTTTGTTCTTGAAGATTTGTTAAGAATGGATGGAAATCACTATAAAACATGGAGGAAGAATGAATTTAAAATTATTCAGTTTGTAAAAAATTTAAATACAATATGTAATAATACAATCCCTATCAATTAGAATATTAGTATTGTTTGATGAAAATTTTTAAATTAACAAAAATATAATCATTATCAAATCACCATTTTTAACAATTGTATTTCCTTTTCAATTAAAAGGTTAAACCTTTGAACTTTTCTCCAAGTTCTTTTTTTTTTTTTTACTTTCCAAGAATATCTCTCAACTATTTCACACATTATAATATTTTCATTGTCCAAATTTGAAAACAATTTGTAGTCCAAAAGTAATTTAAAAGAAAATTATTTTTAAAATAAAGTACAAACTTAATTGCCTCAGCGGAGCGTCCCATAAACGCGCCGGTGAGCTTTATTACGGAGTGGATAACTGAGGGAGTAAGATGAACATACCTCCTTCGCATTTGGATTTCCTGGAGCAATATACCGATTCCCTTGGCTGTTGATCGTCGGATTACCACTCCCGCCGATGGCGTACATCTCCCACGATCGGAAATCGTTGTTTACAACGTGAATGTATCCCCGTCGGCACCGCGGCATTCTCTGAACCAGCTTCTCCCCGAACAAATTAAACGCTATTGTCACCTGCATCCCTGAATCCGGGGTGAACCCATCGTCGTGCCCTAACAACATCACCTCATCGTGGTGCGAGAAGTAGTTGTTCGAGATCGTGATTCCCGTCGATCCCATTATGGCGTCGATTAAGCCATCGGAACAGTACGAGAGAGTACAATGGTCGATCCAGATGTTGCGTGAGCTAAAGATCGAGATTCCATCGCCGTCGGACTTTCCTCTGTATCCGACATGCGTAGGGGACGATCGGATGTTGGTGTGGCCGGTAGGGACACAGTGGTGGATGTTGATGTTGTGGATGATTACATTCGAGATGTATTGGAGTGTGATGCAACCGCCGCCTGTAATGTGGACATTGGCGCCTCGGCCATCTAGGGTTTTGTAACTGTTCATCATGAGTTCGTATTTGAGTTTGATTGTCATGTCTGCAGCAAAGACGATCCAAAGAGGTTCATCTTGAACCACGGCATAACGGAGAGTTCCAGGTCGAGGGTTTACAGGGTCGGGATCGGAGGAATCTGTAACTACGTAGATCTGACCTCCTTTCCCTCCCATGGCATCTCGGCCGAATCCAATGCCGCAATCGGCGAGTCGTTGGCGATTAGCTTGCCAGTTTGAGTCACAACGCCAACAATCGTCGATAGGGTTTGCAGTTTGACAGGAATTGGATTGTCCTTTTGAATGAATGGACAACATTTGTCTTCTGAAAAAGGAATCATTCACACTCCTGCAAGAAAGAGAGACAGCCTTGTATTAATGCGGGGGAAGCCATAGAAACAGGGGAGCTGCAGCTTGAGCAACACAGTAATGCACACCAATTGTTCGATAAAATGTCAAATAGAGTTCAAGTGCAGAACCCCATTTGGGGTGTGTTCTTTTTACAGCCAGGAACAATGGGAAATGGTGGATACCCAAGATTCCAAACAGAGAAACCAACAAGATTGAGTCAAATGTGATAATGGGTGAAGAGATTGTTACCTTTGAACTTGATAAGCAACAGTCTCAGGATCTGGTAGAAGATTTGGCACAGTGAGATTGAAGTTGAAAGTTGCCATGGTAAGAGGAAGCAGAGTGCAGCTCAAAAACCAGATGAAGAAGAGAACCCCAGTAGTAGCAAACATTGTTTGGAGCTGCTTGAGAAGAAGTAGAAGAAGAAGAGTCTTTTTCAGAATGAAGATTTTCTTTCAGGTACCTTCCTCTGATATGAACTAAGAACAAATCTGGTTAACTATAAATGAAACTGCAAAACAACATAGGAAAAAGAGAGAACATGGGGAATGGCAAAAAGGGTAAAGAAGGAAACTGGAAAGTGCTTTATTTTACTTTGTTGTTAGGGTTTTTGAGCATCAAGAAGGAATGGAGAGCAAGACAACTGTGTCTGTAAGAGGGTATGTGAGAAGGAGAAGGAGAAGGAGAAAGAGGAATGGTTGTTTCTCCCTTCCCTTCTCTTTATTCTCTTTTGCGTGTCCTTTTGCAGCCTGTTGCTTACATTTTTCTATCTGGTTTTTTTTTTTGGGTTGCTAAATTTATTATAGGGATATGAAATGTTAATATTCTTCTTCTTCTTCTTCCTTCCCATATCTCTGTATTAAAAATTATTTGCTGAGATGAGACAGTCTGTTTTAATGTTCCTCTGCATTCAAAGCTATACTTTCATTTTTATTCTTCATTATATATATGTGATATTCTTCTTCATCTTACCTTTTTTCTTTTACTAACTTTTTGTGTTTCATGGATCATGATTACTTTCTTCAAATATTGGTTTATTTGTAGTTTCTATTTCTAATTGTCAAACCTTTGGATTCCTAAACTATATCTATATCAAATCATGTGGTGTGAAATGAATGGTTAGAGGTCAGAGGTTAAGAGGTTCAATGTGATTAGTAGAATATGAGATTTTAAGATATTAATTACGTTGCACTGTCATGGAAATAATTGTATTTTTAAAAGATTTTGTAAATATAGCAAAATAAATCAAAGAATATCACATTAATTGAACTTTATTTATTTCTATCACAATAGTTTGGTTTTTTATACCATAAATAAATGGTAACATTTTGAAAAGATTTATCTTTTAAAATAATTTCTTTACCTTTAATCAGATAAAAAATGGTTAATTTGAAAAACATAAAAATTGGAGGATTAATGGGTTTTTTTAATTACTCTTTTTTTCCCTTTCTTCTTCTTCTTCTTCTTCTTCTTCTTTTTTTTTTTTTGCCCTTTTCAAATTTATAAAGAGACCGAATATATATCAATCATATTTAAAATTGCAAAATATACAGCAGAAACCAGCCATGAATAAACAAATAAATAAAAACATCTCTAATAAAAAAGAGTTAAGGTTAACCAAATAAAAAATAATCATCTCTTCAAAATAATAATATGATTAAAAAAAAAAGAGGATTTAGAAAAAACAGATATGTAAGAAGCGACATCCAACATCCAACCTCCCACATGCTATTCTATATATCTATTTTCTTAATGAAACCAATTTTGACTTAAAATTTTGCTTTACAATAAATGGTTGGTGGTTGGATGAATTTGATTGATGCCTCCCTACTTAACACACATACATAATATATCTTTCTATTTCATTTTCATCAACTTCCATTATATTCAATTTTATTTTATTTTTTTAATCAACAATATTTCATGTTACTAATGATTAAGGATAGTTGGGTTTATTTTTTTTATTAAAAAAAATTAATCAATTAAACTATATTCAAGTTCGATCAACTACAATCATTTTTTAATAATGTAATTGCGTTAACTCTAAAGAAGAAATAGTTTGAAGAATGTGGTAGACAATTGAGACTTAACATGTAATAAAAAAACGAGATGAGAAACATTAGAAAGCGACATTTCTATTTGGTATGAGACAAACTTTAAAGTTAAAAAAATATAGGTTTGCAAAAAAAGCTCGGGATAAAAATAAAAAGTGACACAAAAGTAGTGACAATAATATGGAGCTCATGTGTACACAGCACGATGAGGATCAAATCTTTAACTTATAGGAAGTAAGATCATATCATCATCACATATGAACTGAGCTCATTTCAACTAAAACATTACATTTTTTCTTATAATAACATAAGTCCGAAGTTTGAAAACAACACTTCTCTACTGGTTCTTTTTAAAAAGAGAGTCGTTCGTATTTAACACTATGCAAACTCAACTGCTTTTCTTAAATTTCCTTGCAAATATTTCAAACACACAAATATAATAGACAACCTTCTTTTATGTTACAGAGAAATCATTGTAATGTTTGAATTAATTTTGCTAAAAAACAAATCTAAGTAACTTAGATTGAGACGTTTTTTGAATTAGACTTTTATTTTACATATTTTAGATCGTATCCATTTAAAACTAGTTAGCTTTGCAATTTTTAGGTTGATAAGAAGTTGCTAATATAACAATAAGATCCAAAGTATTAACCAATGCAGAATTTTTATCTTCTTAATAAATATAACAAAATTTAGATCTAACTCTCCAAGTTTATAAATATAGTGATAGAAAGTTTGTCACTAATATGAGTTTATCAGAGATAAAGATTTATCAATAAAAAAATTTAAATTCGATATCTTTTTGCCATGGTTAAAGTTACTATATACTTAATTAATTAATTATGTTTGTATTTCAATCCAATTACATAACGGTTTGTTTTTTTTTTTTTTTGGAAAAAATTGCTTTTCATATTGGGCTTATGAAACCATTACGGCCCAATATTGCCCATCGGCTCATGAGAGTTTGGTTCGGTATACGTAGGAAGATTTAAATTAGGTTCGGAACTTGCTTCGGACAGCCGTTGCGCTGCTTGAATAATATCACATTACAAATTTACCCTCAAACGTTTATCGATTTCGCGCTCAATCCGAATCCTCACAATTCATTTCCACTCTTCAGTCTCCTCTCAGCAGAAGAGACTTTTATCCGTCCTTCCAAGATCTCTTGTTTAAGCTTAAAGATTTCAGGGTTCCACCTTAAATTCTCCAGCATGGAGAATATCATTTCGCTCGATCCGGAGAACTGCGGTGTTGTAGGTACTTTCTTGATCTTTTCCTTCTTGTCAAATTCTTCAGATTCCCGTTTTTTTCCGCTCGATTGGTATTAGTACAGTTGGATTTCCGGAAATTTATTCTGTTTCTAGGCATTGGGATTGCTTAATTCGAACTCTAATTGCATCTGGGGTTTATATGGTTTACGAAGGGTTCTAGGTTTTGCTTAATTAACTCCGGTTGTTTCTACCGTTTAGGAGTTTTGTAGATTTTAGCTGAATTATTGAATTTAGGTGAACTACCTCGGGCTTGTTCTAAGTAAATCGAAGCAAGTGATTTTCAAGTTTGTCTTAGTGACTGAGAAAGTTGGTTTTATGTCAAAACGTGAATATAGCTGGGGAGAAAACGATGGGGAGCTCCAAAGTAGGAGGTGGGCAGAGGAAAAGGCTTTCCGATATAAGCAACTTGAAGGAGCAACCTACACTGCAGAAGCGAGATACGAAGACGCAGCCGGGTTTGCTTATGACCTATGAATATGTTGATAAGTTACAGAAGGTAATTCTGAAGTGTTCTATAAGCTGCCCTGTTTGATTGGCTAATATTATTGATAATGTTTTGATTTTTCTTTTCCAGGAAAATATGACACTCATGAAAGTTATCGCGGAAAGAAAGTATCCTTTTCGACAGTTATATTGATCCATAACTAGCAATATTTTTTTTTTTTTTTTGAGCTTTCCTTTTCTTTTTAACTGATGAAGTTTTTCCTTGATGTGTATTTTCAAATAGTCGCATAATTGAGATAAGTGGAAATGAGTTAGAGAAATTGAGAACCAATATTCAGAAATTGCAGCAGCAGAACATGCAACTTGCCCAAACAAACAGTCAAATGCTAGCGGTAATTTTAAATCTGCTTCTATCTGTCTTGAGTTTCCATTGTATCACTTGCTCATGGGAAAATAGTAACCTAGAAACTAAATTTAATACTTGGAATGCGTTTTTTTTTTCTTTTTTCAGGAACTGAATTCAAGTAAAGATCGGGTGAGATAAATTTCTGTAATCTGAAATTTGATTTAGTTTGCACATCAAACTCCCTTTAGGTTGCTGCAACGGAAACTAATTATATTTTATGCAGTTAAAAGCGCTTCAGCATGAGCTTGGATGTAAAAATGGCATTCTTATGTCCAGAAAGCTGGATTTGGAGGTTACTTCGATTCCTTTTAGTCATTTCAAAGTTGCAATTGAGTGTATTGATTACTGACACTGAAAATTTTCTTCCCAGAGTAAAGGAAAATCAGCAACAATTCAACCTGGAGAGGTGCATAAACAATACTATTGTTATTCTTTAGTAAATATTTCTTAGGTTACTTACGCATTTCTTTTCTCTACCTCAAGGTAGGGACCACCGAATGTAATGAGGCAGAGGAATCTACAACTGCAAATCAGGATAACAGGCCTTGCAAATCTAACAGGCGACGGCAATCCAGACGACAATGTAATTGACAGTGCACTAATTACCTTCAGCTTCAAGATATACATATTGTCGTTTTTTGAAAACCAATTCTCTTCTGAGTGCAGCTTTTGGCACGTCAAGTCTTCAGACAGAAGTTCCAAAGATCGAAGCAAAAAGGTTTTTTTCGTGGATTTTTGCTTTATTTGGGTTTATCTGATTTTAGCATATTAAAGATAAATCAACCATGATCTTGGTTTAATTTCTGATAGGCCTTGTTTGAGACAGCAGCCTGCAAAGTTCAAAACCGAGGAACCTCTGGCTGCCAATGATATCTTGGAAACAGAAATTTCCAATTCTAATGATGCTTCTCAATGTAAAGAAACTTCAGTTCTACAAACAGAGGTGGAAAAGGTTGAAAGCAAGAGGTTAGTGCATGGATATTTAGTTGCTTTATTTGGGTTTTGTTTTCAGGATGTGCTCAAAATGATATAGCATAAGTACATACTGAACATTAGCTTCATTGAAATTTTCAATAGGCCTTGTTCGCGAAGGCAGTCTGCAAGATTCAAAGCTGAGGAACCAGTTACTACAAATGACTTACACCAAATGGAAACTTCGGATTCTACCAATGCTTCTCAATGCCAGGAGACATCAGTTCTTCAAGCAGAGAATCTGAAGGTTGAAGGCAAAAGGTCCGTTCGTGGATATTTAATTGCTTTGTTTGGCTTCATTTCTAAAACTATTCCAGATAATATAGCATACACGAGATCAATTGACATGAGCTTTACTGACTTTCTTATCAGGCCTTGTTTGAGAAGGCAGTCTACAAGATTCAAACTCGAGGAACCAGTGGCCACCAAAGACTCACTTGAGATTGAAAATTCCAATTCAACCAGTCCTGCTTTTCCATGCAAAGAGACCAAGTGTAAAGTTGTTCCAACTTCATCAGTAGGAAAAGAAGATTATGGCAATTCTATTGATAGATCAGAAGTTCAAGAATGTCGGAGGACATCTGTTGGTAGACCGTCAAGGCGAGCTGCTGAGAAAGTTATCTCCTATAAGGAAATTCCACTTAATGTCAAGATGCGCAGACAGGTATGATTAATCCTAACCAAAATTGCTTCGTCCTGTTGTCTAGAGGAGAGATTTGTGATATTAGTAGATATTGAAGACAAGACTGCAACACTAGTTTTGTATCTGTATTCTTTGATAGATTAGATTCTGCTCGTACTGTAAAAAGCTCTAGTTTGCTTCCTTGTACCTTAAGACTTAAATGAGCTCATTGCATGAAACCAAACCTTACAAGACCTGTCAGACTAAAATGACCAATTAGTTTTAGGACACTATTTTATCTTTGAAACAACACTCTCGTGTTGCCTTAGCAAAGTTAACTAATGCATCTAGTTGAATGTAGCACAATGGTTTATACTTAAAGTCTAGCTCTTGATCTGTTCCACTTGAAAATCTTCTAAACTATAATTCCACATGAGGAAGCAATGGTATTATGTTTCCTTTGCCATTATCTGATGCTTGATTAGTTCAAGGGTTTGTTTTCTCTCACTTTCCATTGGCATGTTTGGGACGATGAAATAGGATGATGAGTTTGTAGTGGGTTTTAATTCGAAGCCCCTATGTTTGGATTGAGCATTTTGGGCATGGTTTGTAGGATCAAACTCATTCCCTTCCCTTAATTTTCAACTCAATCCTCTTTCTTGTGGTTTTCACACTTCACACTCTCATTCTTGTTCCGCTCTCAATTCTCCACTCATTCCAACACTCTCAAATTGAATACCAATCTTCACTTCTGTCTTTTTTTTTTTCTTTTTTTCCTGCTTTACTGTCTTGCTGCTGCATGGCCTTAGTTTTTCTTATCTGATATGATTGAATATGCATATTCTTTTGGAAAAAAAAGATCGAGTCCCAGTTTGTTAAAACCAAGAGAATGTACTAC
>JACWES010000016.1:0-12500 GCA_025688845.1 Cucumis hystrix
AGGGTTATCAGCTTTTAAATTTGCTACTTTTGCAATTTAGAAAATGTAGTGACACAGTCCTTATTATCATAATTTTTTTGTTATTTTTG
The DNA here is from genome assembly GCA_025688845.1 of Cucumis hystrix. Taxonomy (NCBI): domain Eukaryota; kingdom Viridiplantae; phylum Streptophyta; class Magnoliopsida; order Cucurbitales; family Cucurbitaceae; genus Cucumis; species Cucumis hystrix. Next base: position 90 of record JACWES010000016.1, read on the forward strand.
TAAAACGTCCCTTAAATTAATTGATGATAAAAATAATTAAAAATTATTATGATTAACACAAATAAATAAAACTATTTATAAAATATAACCAAATTTTCAAATGAACGATAGAGAGTTTACATTGCTATTTTTGAAAATTCCCTTAGATAAAATAAAACTTGAACGTCAAACCCATGTTTTAGAAATTTGAATGAATGATTAAAAGATTCACAAAACTTTATTTCTTCCTCTAAATTTATATTAATTAATTGAATTTAAAATGATCAAATTTATCATTAGTCAATTTTAATTATCACTTTCAAAGAGGATCTAAATAATAATAAAAAACATTGAAATACAAAGGATTGGATTGAAACTTTTAAAATAATAATAGAGACAAAAATTAAAAAGCATAAACCAACATATTAGAGACTACCACGTGTATTTAAACGAAAAAGAAATTCATGTGATCATTGTCATAAGAATAAAAATTGTATTTCTTCATGCATTTAGCTTTAATATACTTTTGGATGAAGATTCTAAATTATATTATTCTTCCTTTATATATACACATATATATATATATTGCACTTTGAATTTGGTTATATTTTCAGTCTCGACCTACGTGAAGAAATGTGAAGTTTTATATCTTATTATGAGCAACGAGGAAGAAAAGGAAAAAGAAGATTGTGTGGATGAACTGTGTTTAGAGGAAGAAAATAGGATCTAGAAGCTATTGAACGTGTTTTGTTTGTATCGATTGAACATGTGCTACACTTTACACGATGATTGGATATCACGATCAGAAAAAATAGAGAAAAAATAACAAAAGAGAATAAAAAGATTTAATCTAGTATTTTTTCCTTTTTCAATTTTGTTCTTGCCCAAAAGCGCATAAAACCACTTTGTATCATTTCTAGCAATTTCCTACTAATTTCCTTAGAGGTTGAAAGTCAAATCCTCACATGAGACTAATTAAAGAAAAATGATATTTTTTATTTAAAACAGTTTTTCTATTAAAAAATAAAAAATAAAAAATAAAATCGAGGGACCATTTTGTAATACACTGATTAAAAAGAAAGAAAGAATGAATGAATGAATGGTTTTTCGATAATGTTTGGGGGGACAAGGGTAATGGACTCGATGGGAGGCATGGGTATTTTAGTCTTTTAGAAGAACCTAAATCACGGGGAGGGTACATTAGAAAGACAGTTCGTTGTGGCTAGTCAATGACGTGGCAGCAGGGGATAGGGCGGTGAGGATCCAATGTAATCTCCAATTATACGTCACAGTGAACAAGTGGATTCTCATCTTTTTTCTCTCTCTCTCTTTCTTTCTTTCTTTCTCTTTTTTGTGTATGAGCACAGGGTCCCACTCCCATTTGTGGGCCCAGATTCCTCTCGAAGATTCTCTCCATTTTTCTTCGGCCCCACAGCCGTTTCTTTTGTTCTTTACTTAATCCTCTAATACTATATAACATTTTTTTTTTTAAATACCCAATCTTTTTTTTTCTTATAAGTGACAAGTCTCTTTTTTCTCCCTTACATTTTTCATACTTCGGCCTCTCTGGGGCCGTTTGGGACATAAAATATCTATGACTATAATAACCACTTTTTGAAAGTCCAAATTAGCTACGCTAAGCTCCCTGTTCACACGAGATTTCGAATAAATGTATTTCGTAGAATTGAACTTTGATATATTGATGAATATTGTGAATACAATCTATAATATTTACTCCTTTGATGCTTTCTCTATAATACAATATAAAATTTTTAGAATTTCTTGGTCTTCGATCTTCGGTCTTTAGGATGTTGTAGTTGCAAGTCGATTTGAACTTCGATCTTCTAGAATCCAAGGTATACGAACTTGCATGTGTATTTTATGGGCTTTAGGTGGGCTTGGGCTCATTTGCTTGGTGGGCTTGAACTTGGGTTCATTTGCTTGTTGAGCTTGGACTTGAGCTCATTTGTTTATTGGACCATATTTACTGTGATGATGTGGCATAATTTAATTGGTCAAAATTTCTTGCTCAACACTCCCAATTTGATATAATATTTTCTATGTTTACTATTCTTTTATCAAACTAAAATAGTCTATACACCAAACACATACTATTATAATAATTTATTCTCTGTCCTAAACACGGTTTCTTCCATTTTTAATTTACAAATTAAATTTATATATTTAAACAAAATTTAAATTTGTTTGGAGTTGAGATGGTTACATACATATAAAAATGAATAGGTGGTTTGATTCTTTCAATATATATGATTCTTAAAAACTAATTCATGAGATTCAAAGTTTAGAGAAAATAAAATATAATTTAATTGAAGAAAAATACTAATTAATACCACCATTTTAACGACCTGTATAATTTTTATTCATTATGTGTCAAAAATTACTATATGGAAAATAATTAAATTACAAGATTTCAATGATAAAATAGGTTTTTAAAAATCATTTTTATCTATTTATAACTAAGTTAACATTAATGATTTATTGTTCATGAATTGATATTATATTTACAACATATTAAGACATTTACCTTCAATTAATTTACCCTCCTCTTCTTATCATTAATATTAGAAAAATGACATGTAAATGTATATTTTATTTAATTGAATGTAATCAATTCAAATTTATGGGTTGATTTTTCACAAGAATTTCAGTTTCATATGTGATAAAGTTCTAAAGGTTAAATAATATTTAATAGATTTTTAAACTTTTTGTGTCTTCGATTTATTATTATTAATTTAATGTATCTATTGAAATATAGAATTTAATTTTGTATTGAATATTAAACTTTTAATTTTGTACCTAAAGAAAAGAAGGTTGAATAAGGCAAAAATATATTAAATAATTTGAGAGGAAGTTGAAGGTTTGAATATTTAGCTTCACAATTTAACCTTTACTCGTTTATTCTCTATGATATAATTAAATTGGGATGATATACTTTTCCTTCCCTTGAAAAAAACACAAAAGAAAAGAAAAACTACATTTGTCTTTTTTAGACTTTGCAACACCATGTGGCCTTAGGATTGATGCTTACAAAAATCAAAATAATATATATAGAATAGTTGTTTTAAATGATAAAACTATCGAAAATATATTGTATAACAAAATTTTACTTTCTAATATTGATAGACAGTGATAGATGTCTATCAATAATAGATTATAACAATCTATCCGTCTCTATGAAATGTATTCAACTTTGATATTATCAACTTGAAATATAGATTTAAATTCTAAAATATTTTTAAAATATAGTAAAATTTAAGTTTTTATAGAAAATAGATATTATCATTTTTTGTCAACTATTGGATTTGAGTACAATAAATAAAAAACTCAAATTACAATGATAACAACAATATTTTAAATTTAAATATATTTAAAACAAAACACTTAAAAGATAATGACCAAATATTTGGATGGTTTTAAAAATAAAAAGTTTGACAATAACCTTTTATTTTATTCTATTTTCACATATTTGACTACCTTTGTTGTTCATCTTTATTTATTTTAGATAATATGAAATAAAATTTTAAAAAAATTATTTTAAATGATAAAATTGTAAATTTTTTTTTTACAGATATATAATATTTTTTACATTTTATCAATGTCTATCGATGATGTTGATAGACATTGATAACAATCTATTAGATATTGATAGATAGATTCTGAAATTTTGCTATATTTTATAAATGTTTTGATTTATTTTAATATATTTGAAAATAATTCTAAAATAAATTTAAAAAATTCAAAAGTTGGACACTATATTTTAATACTCTATTTTGATTTTTGTCCTTATAATCATTAATGCAATAAAGTATTAGTCTTACAAATAATAATAATAACAAATGATTTTGAGCCCTTAAGAATTGAAATAATTTAAACAAAAGAAAACAAACCAACATTAAAAGTTATAAGGAAGCTAACAATCATGTAATAATTATATCAAATTCACATCATAAAGAAAAAAAAAAAAACTTTCCATTTTCTTTGCCCTTACTTTAAATCTTTAATTTTTATTTTTATTTTTTTGCCTTAAATTAATTGATATTAGTTTAGATCAATAATAATTGACACGTCTTTATTTGAGGTAGAAGGTTTGATCACACATTCCTATATTATTGTACTAAAAGAAATTGAAATGAATTAGTAACTAATATAATATAACCGACATAATAAAAACTTTACCATTAAATTTAAACAACTCACACAAACAAACCGTGCTCTTGAACTTAAATTTTGTTTTGATAGATTTTTTTTTGTTTTTCTTTTAAAAGTTTATCTTACTTTATTTTGATATTTAATTAGTTACATCGTCAAAAGGATTGACGATGACATTTTTTTCTTTCAAATATCCTTTTTGGAAGATGTTGGATAGTCTACAACATCAACACGTAGTTAGTATTTTCTTCAACAAAACATGATACGTGTGTTATGTGTTAGATCTAAATCGTAAATTATGACCATGATAACACAAAAGAATAAGTAAATAATTGCATCTAAGTAAAAAAAAAAAAACATTGATTTATATGAACTTTTAAGAGAAGAATCTTATACAAGATGATGAGATGTTCATTTTTCTTCCGTCTCCTTTATTATATATATATATATATATTTTAATATAGTATAGTATAAAAATTATTGTTTATCATTATTACATAAATATTATATTTAAATTTCAAGTTTTATTGATCAAACAATGGTCTAAATATTTTATTATTATTTATATAAAATATTCTTATAAATTTAAATTATTCATGTAGAATTAATTATATATAAAAGTTAAGGAGAAATTTAAGTATTTAATTAATAAATTCCAGCTCGTTAATTTACAGGAAAAAAAATTCAATCTTCACAAATTCCATATGAAAAATTCTCATCCGATCCTCTCAAAATTAAATGCAAAACTTTACAAAGATGGAGAATGGAATGGGAAGCATCGACCACAATATTATCTCCAACTTCGTGCTATTTGAACTTCTAATAAAAATGTAAAGAAAATCAACGTAAACTCGATTGTTAGTCGGTAAATAAGGTATTACTAATGGTAAGTAGCAAGAATCGAAAGTTTTATTTCACATCAAACGTTAATATATATAAAGATTCTAAAATATTTATAATATTCAATATGTGTAGTAGATGTGACTATGCATGTGTTACACGACTCTAGTGGAAGAAAAAAGATGATTAAAAACAAATCATCCAGAAAAAAAAAATCTTTGAGCCCTAAAATTCAATGAAATTGAATAAAGCATCAACTACACATTTTTTGTTTTCTTCTTTACGTCTTTGACCATTTGTAAAATTCTTTAAATTTTAGGTAAAGTATAAATATTGACATTAGATTACTTTAAGAGTGAATTTAACTAAAATAGTATTAACTTGTTAGGTCAAAAACTATATTTAAATCAGAAGAAAAGTTGTAAATGACAAAACCGTTGAAATTACTTACAAAATATAGCAAAATTTTATATTAATGATATAAATTGATAGATTTAAAAAATTTATTATATTATTTAAATATTTTGATTCATTTTGCTATATTTAAAAACTGTTCTTTTAAATTAATAATTTGAGGTTTTTAAAAATAGAAGAATTGACAAACTATTTATGATCTATAGCAGAATTTTAATATCCAAAATGGATAACCAAAATTTTAACACAAACTCAAAGTATACATTTTTTTTTGTTGCTATAGGATGTAAACACTTTCCATTTTCTTCTATTATGTAAATTTTTTAGATAATTAAGTTTTTTTTGTTTATTTTTTATAGAACAAATGGCAAAATATTTATACTTCAATTTGTTATTTTTATTATTTCTTTTTAAAGAATAACGCACTAAAAAAATATTGGACTTCATAGTATAAAGTCTAGACACAAATAAGAGTTTTTATTATTATTTTTATTTAGGGTAAATTATAAAAAAATATCTCTAAACTTTGTAATTTGTGTCAAAATTGCCTTTAAACTTTAAATTTTTTTTAAAAATATCTTTAAGCTTTAAAAAAAATTTAAAAGTACCCTTAAACTTTGGAAATGGTTAAGAAATATTCTTACGGTTAGTTTTGGATGGAAAACGTTAAAGTTTTGTTTCAAAAATATTTATGAACTATTGAAAATTTTCATAAATATCCTTAAACTTATAAACTTAAAAAAATTAAAAAAATATTATCATCCAAATTTAAGTTAAAATCATAGTGTAAATTTTTCATCGATAGGTCGATATATCTATAGAAAAATTTAAACACTCATAAAAGGAGCGAATCGATATTTTCATTACATCTTATAAATATTCATGAATCGCAACAAATAAACATCAAAATGACACTAATATAAATAATTGACATGTTTACTCATTTGACATAATAAAATATTTATTTAATAATTTTAATTTATTTTTTGAATTTTTTAAAACGAATTCTAAAATATCCATCAAAACCAAGATTTACGTCAAATTAAGACTTTGATATATCTGTTAATATTGATATTTAAAACCTTGGTTAAAACATACAATTCTAAAAAATCTCACGAAGTTCCAAAATAAAAATTTATCCTTGAAACATACTAAAACAGTAATTAGTAAAAAAAAATACACGATACATCTATCAGACTATCACTGTGTGTTAATAGTCAAATACATTTTTATTTGACAATTAACTTTATGTCAATTATAACAATAACTATAGAGATTTGTTGTGTTTGTAAACTATTCACTGTGCTAATAGTAAAAAAAAAAATTATGATTATAGTTTTAACTTAAAATTTAGATTTTTATTTTAGTTAGTGAGAAAATTGGTATAAAATTTGGATAAATAAGAACATTTTTTAAAAACTTTTTTAAGCTCAAAGGTATTTATGAAAATTTCAATAGTTTAGAAATATTTTTAAAACAAAATTTTAACGATTTCCATCGAGAAGTAACGATAAATAAACCATTTTTAAAAGCTTAAGGATATTTTTGAATCCTTTTAAAGTTTAGACTATTTCTAACCCAAACTACAAAGTTCAGAAGTATTTTTGTAATTTACCGTTTTATTTATTGTTATGAACTCGCCAAATAAAGATAAACAAAAATAATAAAAAAGTCAACGTATAAATTTACATGATTTATCAACCGTGTTAGTTACGCTACAGAAATGTCTCTATTCTCGGATAAAAAACGTAAATAACTCGCTCGTAGATGATAAATTCGGAAATAACTTTGGATTTGGATGAATTTGAATTGGTGTCCCTTTATTTAGTACTTTAATATTTTTTAATCTATATCTATACTCTTTGCTTTTTTGTTGAATTTCCATTGGCAATTGTACTTACCTATATTTCTTTTTTTATTTGGGAAAGTAGCAGCCGCCGGCTGCGGCGGCCATGGCGGCCTGAAGTTTTTGCTTTGGGCACAAGGTGTTTGAATAAACCGAACCGAACCAAGATTGAATAAACCTAATAATCTTAAATTTTTAGAACTTAAAGTAAAAATTACATATTATTTATTTATTTAATGACAATTGATTTTTTTAATTAATAATTTAACCCGTTGATGATAATTGAGTTAGGTTCATATTGACAATAAATATTTTTAAAATCTACTTTTCGATTTTATAATTTTATGTTTCACTTTAGAAAATTTATCCATTAACAAATGCTACGAGGATGTAACGATGATATTATCTATTTATATTGCTTGAATATATTTTACAAAGAATACTTTATTTGTCTTTTTTTTAAAACAATATATTTAGATTTTTTTTATAAAAGAAATCTATTTAGATTGCAAAATTTGTAACATTTTACTATATATATGATTTGACTTAGGGCCCTATACTAATTTAAGAACCAAATCTATAAATTTAGAGAAATTAAATATGATTCTCTTTCTAAAAAAAATCAAGAATTCTAAATTTTATTATTATTTAAGTTTATGGATATATTTTCTTTTTTAGTATTTTTTTTACTCATCCAAATATTTTGGACTCCACAATTTAAGTTTGGTTATGATAAACAAAATCATCATTATATACTTTTGGAATAGGATTCCATAGATTCCAAAATGATTTTAATTCACGCAATATATAATATTATATTCTCATTCAATATTATTCTTATTTAAAATTTTTCGTCCTATTCTCTTTTTCATTTTTTTTTTATCAAAAATTGAATTTGGACTTCACGGTTGATAGTACATTTTATACCTATTGAACCATGTTTCTTATCATTTGTAAACTCAATTAGAGTCAACGTATATAGTCTATAAATCAAGCAACTCTACAAACACATATATAATATACTCTTGTAATCTTAAAATTTCTAAAACATTTTTTTAAAGAAAAAAGGGAGGCAAATTCTTTTTATTTCAGTTACAAAATATTTTTAGACTCTTGAATTTTCGTGAAAGTAATAATTCATTTTTAAGAGGTCATTTGGTTGCCATTTTGTTTTTAGTTTTTAATTTCTGAAAACCAAGTATGATGTAAAAAAATTTAAAAATTTAAAAATTGTTTTTATAATTATGTTTTCATTTTTGAAAAAAAAAAACACAGAGTGCTATTTAATTATAATCATATGCTTAAAAGGTTAAAGCTCAATTGACATTTAAATGTGTTGTTAGGAATTATAATGTCTACGGTTTTAATATCCCTCAAATTTCAATTGTAGTAAAAAAATCTTGAAAGGTTATCCAATCGATACTATGATATAATTACTATAAAAGGCAAATATTTCTTCTTACTACTCCATTTTAATATGAAATTAAGTGGTAAAGTTTTAAAAATATTTTTCACATTTTTTTTTAAAAAATATTCTATTTTAACATCTTAAAATTCGATAGAATATGACAATTTATTTAATTAAAATATGAAAAGAAAGAAAATTGTGTTATTTGAATTCAATCAGTTTAGAATTTGGTTGTTTTAATTTAATTAATTCTTATTATCCTATAATTTTCTCCTTTACACAATTATTTTATATATTTTCATATCTTATTTTATTAGTGATTAATCAATGTATTTAAAATATTGACATTACTAGAATAAATATATTAACTTACAACTAGATGAAAAAATATTGTGAAAATAGTTTTATTTTACATTTATTAAAAAGTATGAAACTTAAGAAATTCATCATAATTATTTTGATTTTTTAGAAAAAAAAAAAACCAAATAAAAAGAAAAAAAAATAAAAAAAAAAAAAAAAAAAAAGTCCCTACAATGATTAAAAAAAAAAATAGTAACCAAACCTGGATGATTTTTATTTTTTAAAAACTAAAAACTAAAAATAGATTTTCAACCAACAGAAAAAGGAAAAATAAATAATAAATGATTATCATAGGTCTAAACTTTTATAAAAACAACAATTTAACCTATGAAGTTTAGTTTGTATTAATTTAGATTTCAACTTTGTAACTTTAGTCTCTATTTTAAATTTCTTAAGGATTTAATATATGTGGAGCAAAAAATGTTATTAAAATTTAATGAATAGTTAATAAGTTGTATTGTATTAATAAAACTAAAATGAGTTTTAAGGAAGTAATTGTGGCCAAAAATTTGTTAAAAGAAAAATGGCCTCTCCTACTAATTGGCTCATTTTCTTCACATTTTAAGAATCATTATATTCTCTAAAACTATCCTTCTTTTTTTTTTTTTTTTTTTTTTTTGTTAGAATATATGTTCTTTTTAAAGATAAAAAAGAGAATATATTAGGTTCATTTAAAAGGTTAATAGGTTAATGTAAACATAATTCTGTGGTTTAAAATTTTACCCTAAAAAATATCAATAACAATATCGAAAAATAGGAGAATAAATGGATATTTAAAAAAAACTTATCAAAAGTAATGTTTTTCATCCTTAAATAAGGTCAAAATATTTATATATATTAAATTTACGTTAGTAACATTTGGTTACTTAGTCGATAGGTTTTAAGGACATTTTTAGTTTAACAACGAATGAGAATGTTAGAATATATATTTTTTTAAAGATAAAAAGATCTATTAGATTCGAGATTTAAAATGTTGACGTAAACATAATTTGAGGTTTAAATTTTACTTAAAAAATTATCAATAACAATATCGATAAAATATGAGAATAAATGGACATTCGAAAAAACTTATCAAAAGTAATATTTTTTTAAAGATCAAAATATTTATTTATATTATATTTACATTAGTAACATTTGGTTTCTTATTCGATATGTTTTCAAGATTTTTTTAGTTTAATAACGAGTAAGAGTGTAGAAGGGATTCAAAGATTTGAGCAATTGACTGAAGTTATATATTTTAATAATTAAATTATGTTTAAATTAATATATACATTTCATAACCTTACTCAAATATAATTTTTTTTAATTGGTTAAAAATATCTTTAGTTTTTATACCTCAAAATGTCCAATTTTAAACTACATATTTTTAATAAAGCTTAAAATTAGTCTTTATGGTTAGTTTATTTATTTTTTATTTTTGTCACACTTAGCATTCTCATTTAAAATTACGAGAATATATTTCCACGATGTTTTCGTTTTCATAATTTTTTTTATTCTTTAGCCAATTTGGTTAAAATTAACTTTAAAATTTAAGATTTTTTTAAAAAAATACCATAAATAAAAAAAAGTAAGTGAACTATAAAATTAATATAAAATCAAAAGTACAAAGAGTAAAATGATTTTTTTTTATAAAATACAATTGATTTATTGTTATTTTTTTATCAGATAATATTTATAAAAAAAAAAATAATGATAACATGTTTATATATTGTATTTTCTTAACTCAATTTAAGAGATTAAAAATACGATAGGTAAGTCGAAATTGTAAGGACGAGAATGATATTTTAATGAGATATTTTTCTCCTATGGTAAGGGTCAAGTTTTTTTGAAGGGCAAATGGGCAATTTGGTGGATGTAGAGTAAAGGGAATTGAAAAAAAGATTTGGGGTAAGAGATAAAAGTGGCTAAATGTGTTGAGGCATCCAAGAATTGCTCATTTTTGTGGAATACCAAACCATTAAATTGACTCACATCTCTTTACCAAACAAAAGTTCATATACATACCAATCACATGACAAAAACAAAAGTTATGTTTTGGAGAGAGAGTTGAGGATGCCACACACGTTGGGTAGCAATGGAAAAGAAATTAATGAGTGAGTGATGTATTAATTGCAACATTTTGTGGTAGCTAGCTATGGTTGAAGATAAGAGGTACTAAAAGAAGCATGTGTGAACAAGTAAGGCTTAGCCATGAGGTGTGTTGAGTAATTGCCCTTTGTGAAAGTCTAATGAGGTTGATGAACCACTAGCTCGAGTTGAGTGTTGAGACCATTTTTAATTTGTAGCCTCTCTTGTGCTATAGCTATTGTTTTAGGTGCGTTTTATATGAAACGAGAAAATAGATTTAATTTAATTTTTTTCTATGTGAAAGAATCTTTTGTATATATATTAAAGTTGAAGAATCTCTTACGGTATTGCAGTTTTGACATCTTCTTAGGATTGTTTTTTGTTTTGAAAAAGATGGCTTCTCTAGTTATATTCTCCATCTTTTCCTTAATGAGAAGGTGAGATAGCTGCAAGTTGCGGTTCTTTTGGTTTCATTTGTCTAAAACAGAAGATTCTCACAATTCATAAATTGCTATCTATATATACAGCTGCGTACAAATTTATAAGAAGGCCACTTGTTTTAGTAATAAAAATATGTTGGGATTTTTATGATTGTATAAAAATTGTATGATCTTCAAGTATTTAAATAATCTGGACTTGGGAGAGATTTACCATTTTGTTGTCACGTAAAAGTCAAACTCTTTACCTTGTCTTAATTCCAACGTTAGGCTGCACACGTACTTAATTAATCCGCAATTCTCTAATCATTATTGTAAAAAGTCATTTTGTATTATATCAATCTCACGAAAGAAACACACATCCTTTCCTTAAACAAGCCCAAAAAATTAGGTAAGCAAACATTTAAAAACTTATCCCTATCTAGCTACAATGGACAAATCTAAAAAAAACAAATTAACAATAATAGAAAATTTGATTCCTATTTGGCTTACAAAACCAATTACCATAAAAGCAAACACTCCTTTTTACATCATATCTCACATATACGATGTATATACAACACACACATATTATATATATGAATTGCCTTTACATACAATTCCACAAAACTTTATACAATCACAAAGCTTACACTTGGTTTCTTCCAAGAGGGTTCTTTTTTTCTTTTCATTTTGGTGCATGATCCAATTAGTATTGGCTACCACTTTCAAAATCAACCACCATTGTTTAGCTAAAAGAAAAAGAAAATAGTGCACTTTATTGCAAAAAGCAACACATTGAGAAGGAAATAAAGGGAGAAAAAGAGAGATTAATATATAATCTTTCTTTGGCTTTGGCTTTTGGTTTAATTTGTGGCTTTAATGAAGAGTTCCAATCTTAGGTTGGTCAT
>JACWES010000016.1:17500-22500 GCA_025688845.1 Cucumis hystrix
AAATTAGTTTATATTGAATTGCACCAAGTCAAATATATTACCGAGGACATAAAATTTAGGCTAAATTCTAAAAAACATGTTTTAACTTTGTAGTTTGCGTAAAAAGTGCTACTAAATTTTTAAAAGTTTCAAAAATCTCTTTAAAATTTTGAGAGGGGTTAAAAAATATTCTTACCACTTGCGAAATCGTTAAATACCCATCAACTATTAATAAGTTTTATAAAAATCCTTTAACTTAAACAAAAAAATTAAATTAGAATGAGTTAGATGCATATGTTATAAAGTTGTTTGGGTTGAATAAATTTACAGCTTGAGACGGTTGAGTTAGATCTAAAAAGTACCACAACCAAACTTTGATTATTTAGAGATAATAATTAAGTGTATAACAACATTTGTAAAGAAAGATAAATTATAACAAAATATATCATGGATTAAACTTTATTGCGAATAGATCTTAAGAAAACTATATAATAATTATTATTAGACGTTTATAACAAGAAGTCAGGATGGCCGAGTGGTCTAAGGCGCCAGACTCAAGTTCTGGTCCTCTAACGAGGGCGTGGGTTCAAATCCCACTTCTGACATTTCTTTTTTGTTTTCTATTTTTCCAATCTCTAAAACGGCAGTCGACAACGTCGTTTTTCTAACTTTCTTTTCTCCATTGAACAAAACGTTGCCGTTTTTAGTGTACGACATCAATACTATAATTTCTTTTTTCTTTTTCATGTTTTTTAACTTAATATTTTTTCTACATTTACATTTTACATTTTATAGAACGAAATTACAAAAAACAAATTTTATCACGCTGAAGTGTAAATATTTTGTTAGATGTTCATTTTTTCTTATAATTTTCTTTTTAAAAAATAGCAAAACATTGAAACTATTTAAAAACTATAGCAAAATTTATCGAATTATTTGTAGTTAGTTATAAATAATTTTTTTTTTTTTTTTGTTGCTATTTTTTACTTATAAATTTTAGGTTGTTTCTCTTATAAGCGATGTAGGTAAAATTTTAGTTAATACACTTCAAATAATTATGATGTGAAGTTTTGAATTAATTTAAATAGTGGTGAAAATCAATGGAAATTGATTTAATTATAAAGATAGCTTTTCTAAAAAAATGAGCTAAATTATTTACGAACATATCAAAACTTGATGTCTATAAGCAATAGACAGTGATAAGCATAGATGAACATCTACCAATGCTATTGACTATCATAGGTGTAAGTGTTTATTAGTGTTTATCTATGTCTATCACTGTTAGATTTATATTTGTAAATATTTTCTACCGATTTACCATTTTACGAAGGTTGAAACTTTTCCTTGACCTTTGACTATAAAAGTCTCACCATTAGAACCACAGAAACAATAACTTGTTATCAAAAGACCCTTACTACTTCCAATGGCAACATCAAAATTTGTCTTAAAAGGTCCTGTAGGAGGGGTTGTCCAAGTAGTCTTTCTCAGAGGAAGGATGATCCAAAGGCAATGAGCATGGTTAGTTGGCTGGCTATCATACCATTCGGTAGAAAGCACCCAAGCAACAGATGTTGATAACTGAGTCTGTCTAAACTGCCTAAAGTAAAGATGCATAATGGGTGTAAATGGTATAACAGAGAGACAGACAGACTAAGAAACCAAGAGGACTTTAAAATATTTCTACTTCTTTCACAAAACCAAAGAACATGAATATTAGATTCAAATCCACAATAACATAAAGAGCACATCCAAACAGATATATACAATCTGCCAAAAATGCAGAACCTCATGTGTTGGAAGATTGTTGAGACATCCCATACATTTTTAAAAAAAAAAAATTGGGAGGAATAGCCTACGACTTACACAGAGTCTTTGATAGAACTCCTCTTGATCACGTCCGATCAAGAAGGATAGATCTTATTAATATATAAAGATTTCCAACTAAGGCTGGAAATATACAGGAAAAATGAATTGAGAGTGCCTCAATTCATGAACATATTAACCTACCCAGCCTTCCTCTCTCTCAAGGAATGACCTGAAGTCCTTTACCAAAATGATAACTAACTTTCTCTCTCCCTAACCAACCTCTATTTAAACATCAATATTCAATTACTGAAATACCCCTAACAATATTATAACTAACTAACAATACTAGGGCTATTCCCTCGGGCACGTGCATTGTCCTCTCCTCCTTGCTGCCTCTTCCTTCTACTGTACTGGTGTATAATTGGGGGTTTATCATTACTTTCCCCTTCCAAATTCACCTTGTCCTCAAGGTGAAAATCTGGAAATCTCTTCTGGAAATCCTCATACTCCTCCCAAGTCGCCTCTCGAGATGAAAGCCCCTGCCATTTAATCAGTACCTCCCATATTCCTTCCTTATTCTTTACATAACCCTGTATCATCTCCGGTATAGCCAACCATTCATAATTCTCGTTCACACAAGTCATTTCCTCTGGTTTCATCATGGTGTGATTCCCAACCATCTTTTTTAACTGTGATACATGAAAAACTGGATGGATGCATGACGAGTCGGGCAAACGAAGCTTATAGGCTACTGGTCCTATCCGGTCTTCAACTTCAAATGGCCCAAAGAACTTCGGAGATAGTTTCTGATTTCTCTTCTTATGTAAGGAAGACTGTCGGTATGGTCGAATTTTAAGAAACACCATGTCTCCCACCTTATACTCTACATCTCTTCTTTTCAAATCAGCATTTTTCTTCATTTTGTCTTGAGCTACTCGCAGATGCTCCTTCAATGTCTCCAGGACTGCATCTCTTGTCTTGAGCTGTTCATCTAACAGGGAGTTAGATGTGTTTTGGTTTCCATAGTATATCAATGGAGGGGGCGTGCGGCCGTATACAGCCTGAAAGGGAGTGGTGCCTAAAGACCTGTGGAAAGAGGTATTGTACCAATACTCAGCCCAGTGCAGCCACTTCGTCCATTCCTTTGGTTTCTCACTACAAAAACACCTTAAGTATGTTTCCACACTCTTGTTGACCACTTCCGTCTGGCCATCCGTTTGTGGATGGTAAGCCGTGCTTCTGTTCAACTGAGTGCCAGCCATTTTGAACATCTCCTTCCAAAACCCGCTCACAAATACCTTGTCTCTGTCAGATACGATGGAGTTAGGAAATCCATGTAATCTCACAATTTCTTTAACGAACACCTCTGCTACTGTTTTCGCTGTGAAGGGGTGTTTGATGGTAAGGAAATGGCCATATTTGCTGAACCTATCGACCACCACCAATATAGTGTTGAATCCACCTGATTTCGGCAACCCTTCTATGAAGTCCATGGAGATGTCATTCCATATGCTGTTTGGAATTTCTAAAGGAAGTAATAGCCCAGCGGTTGTCAACGCCAATGATTTATTTTTTTGACAAATCAGACATTCCTCACAGTATCTTTTGATGTCTGTTTTCATTCCTGTCCAATACAGCTCCCCCGTAATCCGTTTATACGTTCTTAGGAAACCAGAATGTCCACCAATCACTGAGTTGTGATACGTGTTCATGATGGCTGGAATCAGGGTGGATGATCGAGATAATACCAACCTGTCCTTGTATCTCAGCATTCCTTGTTTAATAGAGAACTTCTTGTTGGTCTGCTCTTCCATGGTCTGGAGTTCTTCCCTTATTTTGCGAAGTCTGGTGTCCTCCTCCACTTCCTTCTTAACTGTCAACAGGTCTATCAATGCTGGAGCCGTTAAGCTGCCCAGTTGCACTGCTGGTGGTATCCGGGACAATGCGTCAGCCGCTTTATTCTCTAATCCAGGTTTGTAACGTACCTCAAAGGAGTACCCCAACAGCTTGGCTACCCACTTTTGGTACTGAGGTTGTATTACCCTTTGCTCTAGTAAAAATTTCAATGATCTCTGATCCGTCCTTACTACAAATGTCTTCCCAAGTAAATAAGGTCTCCACCTCTGCACAGCCATGACTACGGCCATTAACTCTCTCTCATACACGGGTTTGGCTCTGTCTCTTACTGCCAAGGTGTGGCTGAAATAAGCAATCGGCTTCTTAGCTTGCATTAGCACCGCTCCTATACCATACCCCGACGCATCTGTTTCCAATTCGAATGTGCTTCCAAAATCGGGCAAGGCCAAGACTGGTAGAGTCATCATTGCCTGTTGTAATCTTCGAAACGCTTCTTCCGAGTCACCAGTCCATTTAAATCCTCCTTTTTTTACTAATTGTGTTAGGGGTGCTGCCATGGATCCGTAATGTTGCACGAACTTCCGGTAATACCCTGTCAATCCCAGGAATCCACGAACCTCCCTTACATTTTTAGGTGTGGGCCATTCCTTGATTGCCCGTATCTTCTCCGGATCAACTTCCACTCCTTGAACCGATATGATGTGACCAAGATATTCCACCCGTTCTTGTGCAAAGCTGCACTTCTTCCGATTAGCATATAGCTCGTTCTTCCTCAGAATTTCCAATGCTAGCCCCATATGTGTAAGGTGTAGCTCGAAATTTTTGCTATAGATCAGAATATCATCGAAAAACACCAATACAAACTTCCTCAGGTAGGGTTTAAATATAGCGTTCATCAAGGATTGGAAGGTTGAGGGAGCATTGGTCAGACCGAATGGCATGACCAGAAATTCATAATGTCCTTCGTGCGTGCGGAACGCTGTCTTCTCCACATCTTCACTTGCCATTCTAATTTGGTGATATCCAGCTTTCAAGTCAATCTTTGAAAACCATATGGCCCCATTCAATTCATCGAATAACTTTTCAATGACTGGAATTGGAAACTTATCCGGTATAGTCACACTGTTTAAGACCCTATAGTCCACACAGAACCTCCAGCTTCCGTCCTTCTTCCTTACTAACAACACCGGGCTGGAGTAGGGACTATTGCTTGGGCGGATAACCCCTGAACTCAGCATCTCTTCCACCAAACGTTCCATCTCGGTTTTTTGCAGGTATCCATAGCGGTATGGCCTGACGTTGATTGGATCAGTCCCCTGTTTTAAGTATATGTGATGCTCAATGCTTCTTCGTGGGGG
>JACWES010000016.1:25253-68101 GCA_025688845.1 Cucumis hystrix
TAATAATAATAATAATAATAATAATAATAATAATAATAATAATAATATAACTTCGATCGATAGTGGCCGCTTGAACGAATAACTTCGTTCGAGTCACCGATGGTCCGATTTTTTTTTTTTCATTTCTAGGGTTTTGATTGTATGTAATCTTCAAAGGGTTTGCATTGTGCTTTTAGGTTGAGGGAATTGTGAAGCAACTTGCTTCGGCTGGAGATCATGAGAAGATTACGGCCGTTGTGGAACTGCTGACCAACGATTTCACTATGTCGCCTCTGGCGAATAATAGGAAGAAGGTATGAGATTAATGCGACGGTGGATGCTGGTGATGGTTCAGTTTGGGTGTTGGGTGAAATCTTAATTTTCTGTTCATTATTTATGATGTGTTTGGAATTTTAGTGAGTTTAAACTTGTAATTCCATTATTTATGATGTGGAACTGCTGCAACTGTTTGCTTGTCTTCTGATGCGTTAAGTGGTTGCATTGGACAGAATATTGGTATAACACCACTCTCTTGAACGATGGTTAGTTTCTCTCCACTTTTTATTTCATTTTTCCTACATGGGTTTTTCGATTTTCTTTTATTTAGTCTTGATGGGTTTTGGGATTCTCTTGATTTCAACGTTTTTTTTCTTTTTTTTTTTTGCATTATTTGAAATGAATTGTTGGTGTGAGATTGGCCACTAACGAGTTGTCCAACTCTAAAAGGCAAGTCTTTCTCGTCCACTCTCTCGTCTTCCTCACCGTCTTTTAAATTTTTTAAATTAATCTTTTATTTTAAATCTTAGATCTTCATTTCTGATATCCCACATTCAGGGCCTCAAGTTTAGCTAATCTAAATATACATGTAATAGTCTTCTATAGATAACTGAGACTTTAAAGATTCTTATCTAACTTTGTTAAATGAGATTGTGCCATGAGAATTGATAATGTATTTCTTTGGTTTTTAAATTTTACGAGCAGGATTGTTTAGTAGTAGTGATATAAAATTAAAAATACTAACGAATGTTTAAGCAGAGCAGGAGGTTGTAGAAACTAGAAAGACAACAGTATATATTAAAGTCACTCACATGATAGAAGGGTGAAGGTTGGATCCATAATAAACTTTAATCTAGTTCTATTTGTTTTCCTTTTGCTTCAATCTGGTCATATTATTTTGGATATTTCTTTGTTAAGTTAGCCAAAGGTTTAATAGATACTATTTTTTTCCCTTCATTATTTGGTTATTTTATTGCATACAAACTAAGTCAGGTTATCACTCATGCCATTTCCAGTTTGATTAGAATTCTAAATGCAGTTGGACTGGGAATGTTTTTCACAAGTTGATGAGATAGATTGGAAATCCAGTTAATTTCAAACTTCCTGATTGGTTTAGCAAATGGAAGCCTATGTCATATACCTTCATCAGGCGTAGTACCCTTTACTAATTTTCTTCTTTGCTCTACTTTAAACATTGTCAACTTTTCATTCATCAAATTTGTATACCTTGGACATTTTCTTTTTGAAGTAACTTTCTTACCATGGACAACAGTGCAGTAAGCCTAGGGACGAGGGAACTTCTTCCTTGATAGGTCTCACATTTTTCAATGTAATAGGGTTTAACTTAAGGGTAGAGTATGTACAGATTCTGAGAGCTAGTATTTCCAATGGGATAATCAACTAAATTTCATCGGATAAGAGTTAACCAAAGAATTAGTAATGTTTGTTACTATATTTAATTTTGAGAGTTTTATCGCAAGAAACAGGGGTGAGAGTGCTTTTCATTCTTATACTTGAAGCTTCAATCTCACTTCTTGCTTTTCTGCTTGTCATGCTAAACTTCAAGAGGGAGTTCCATCGTGTACATGTCTGAAGAAACATCAACCCAAGTAACTAGGAAAAATTAGTTTGTGGGAATTACTTGTGAGAACAGGATTATCTATTTCATTTTCACGTTTGGCTTTGTGTGATTCGATTACATCAAAGTGGTTTGTAATTGGAAGATTGGATTGAACGACATTTGGCTCCACAGATACGTGATGAAGTTTATATTTTGTAATTTATGCATACTCAAGTCTGGTTAGGTAATTGGTGGGCTTTTAGAATGCTACTCTTTCTTATTCTTAAACTCTAAGGTCTTATTATTACATACTTTAAATGCACTAATTTCATTAGTTCGTTGATAAATATTGGTGGAAATGATTTTTTCAATGTCCTTTTTAAGAGTGGAGGCATCATGGCATCATGGTTGGTGTGGTTTTACTTCTAACATTCAATTAATTGGCATTTTGCACGTACAAATGAACACCATCATTTCTATTCATGGAAAATATTCAGGAGTGGTTGTATATTGGTTTGATGTGCCCTTTTTTTTATTTAGTTGAACCTTCATGAAACAATCTTTTTTTCTCCTTTCCGAGAGCCACCACAACCAACATAAATGCTTATATCCCTCACCAACAATTCTCTTCAAACATTTTAAACTGCATTGTTTTGGCTTCGAAAACTGAAAAAATAAATTGGTAGACGACTCCAAGGTTTAGGGAAAGAAAATAAGGTGAGTTTATTGTTCCCTTGTTTATTTATTTACTTGATTATGATAACACCATTACATATTGCAATAATATTTTTTATTCCTTCTACTTTGAACATCTTTAGAGCTTAGTCTCATCACCTGTCAATAGTCTCTAGCCATTTAGTGGAGGATTTGTCTGTAGTTTCACTTCGGATCTCACAGGTTAATTGTGAGGTTTGAGATTTTGTTAGTTCATTTTTTTATGTTTCATGTTTTGATGCAAATGCAAATGGCAGTTGTAATGGAAGTTGTAAAGGAGTCTGAGGATTGTAATTTCAAGTTTGTTGTGATCATGGTACTGTTGTTTGAACTTTATGAGTAAACCATGTTTATAAGAAATTATTCCTCTTGCCAAGCTTATGTTGTTTTCATGACTATCCTTTGTTTAACCATAGCTGTACTTTGTAATTTGGCTTTTTACATCTTTTACATTGATTAACTGCAAAGATGAGGAACTGATTATGATAGCCATTGGGTCTAATTTACACTTTTTAATTTCCGATCACAGGGGTCATCAAGATCAATATTCTTGGAGAGACTATGGTCAACATGACGAATTACACATATTCCAAATCTTCTTCTGCAATCTCACTTGCACTAAAAAAGTGCAACCATGGAACTATTTTACAAGTAAGCTCCATTCTTTTTAACATTCAGACATGATGTGAGGTTTAGATGTATTTTTATTAGCTTCTGAAACCAATACTTGGAATCAAATTGTCCTTCGTGCGTGCGGAACGCTGTCTTCTCCACATCTTCACTTGCCATTCTAATTTGGTGATATCCAGCTTTCAAGTCAATCTTTGAAAACCATCTGGCCCCATTCAATTCATCGAATAACTCTTCAATGACTGGAATTGGAAACTTATCCGGTATAGTCACACTGTTTAAGACCCTATAGTCCACACAGAACCTCCAGCTTCCGTCCTTCTTCCTTACTAACAACACCGGGCTGGAGTAGGGACTATTGCTTGGGCGGATAACCCCTGAACTCAGCATCTCTTCCACCAAACGTTCCATCTCGGTCTTTTGCAGGTATCCATAGCGGTATGGCCTGACGTTGATCGGATCAGTCCCCTGTTTTAAGTATATGTGATGCTCAATGCTTCTTCGTGGGGGTAACGTTTCCGGCCAGGTAAAGACATCCTCAAATTTCTTCAGGACAATCGAAACTGTCTCTTCCATGGGCAGTTCTTCCTCATTCCCTCTCTCTTCTACTGATCCATGTCCGGCTTCCATTGATCTGCACTCGATTAAATACCCTTGGTCCGAGTCAGTCCAAGTCTTAATCATTTGCTTGAGTCCAACTCTGGCCTTGGATAGACTTGGGTCTCCCTTGATCATCACCTTTTTTCCCTTGTGTGGAAAAGTCATGGATAGATTCTTCCAATCCACTTCGGTCATTCCCAGCGAGTACAACCACTGCATACCCAACACCCCATCTACTCCTCCAAGTTCTAACGGTAAGAAGTTAGCTATCACCTTCCATCCTTCCAGCTCCAGCTCTACGTCTTCGCACACTCCTCTTCCCTTTACTGCCGCACCCGAGCCCAATATTACCCCATAGTGGGCAGTGTCCTTCGTGTTCAAACTCAGTTCTTGCACTACTTTATCTGAGATGAAGTTGTGTGTAGCTCCGCAGTCAATTAGTATAATCACTTCTCTGTTCTTGATCTTCCCTCTCACCTTCATTGTTCCCGGGTTCGTCAGCCCCACCACGGAATTGATTGAGAGCTCCACAATAGCTTGATCTCCTTGGGTTACCTCAACCCCGTTCAGTTCTGTTTCTTCACATTCCGCTTCCTCCACAATTTCGTATTCTTCATCTTCCTTCACCACATACATTCTCAACTCCCTTTGTTCTCTTCCCTTACATCGGTGATCATGAGAATATTTCTCACCACAGCGAAAACAGAGTCCCTTCTCTTTCCGGGCCTGAAACTCTGCATCAGATAATCTCTTTGATGGTCCATCTTTCCTGACTTCTCCCGAGGTGGTTCTTAACGTTACTGTCCTCATTGGAAATATGGTATTTCCTCTGTGATCATTTTGATTCATTGTTTTGCCATTTGGTGAAATTGAAGGGATATATTTCCCTTTGGCATACCCGTTAAGGTTCGCCTCTCTCCGAAGGATCTCCCGGTTTTCCACGAGCTGGGCCGCGTGCATCATCTCGGCCAAACAAAGACCACCTCTGCTTTGATCCATGGAAACAATCCGTTCATAAACGTCTCCTCTACCACCCGATCCTGCAGATCAGCCAGTGGCGCCATCAGCCGATCGAACTCATTGCGATATTCTTCCACTGTAGTTTGTTGTTTAATCCTTAAAAATTGGCCGCAGATGGATCCTTCCCTTGACGATCGGAATCGTACAAGCAGCCTCTCCTTCAGATTTAACCATCCTGTAAACTTATCACGTTCTTCCTGTGCCCGGTACCAGTTTAACGCTGGTCCTTCGAAGCTGATAGTCGCGACTAGTACCTTCTCCGCATCACTTAGTTTATGGATTTGGAAGTACCTATCGGCGCGGAATAGCCACGAATCCGCATCTTCGCCGTTGAACACTGGCATTTCAACCTTCTTGAATTTGTTTCGTTCGTTCGCCCCGTCCTCATCCTCCGTCTTCTTCTCTGTCGTTTCGTTATCCCCTTTTCTACTCGTCAAACTCTCTTCTTCCTTATTTTTCTTGCATCCGCTTCCCTGCGCGCTGTAGTCGGTTGTCTTTTCTCCGGTTGCTGTTCGTTCCTTCGTAATGGAGTCCATAAGCATCATCAACATTTGATGCGTCTTCTCCGTCTGCTTACTAAGCGTTGTCAAGCTTTCTTCGATCGCCGGAATTTTACTTACTTCCTTCTTCATCATCGCCAACTCCTGATCGTGCGCTTCCATTTTCTCCTCCGATCGTGTCTGTACCATGGTTTTCTTCTTACCCAGTCTCGACGTGCTCTGATACCAAAATGATAGAACTCCTCTTCATCACGTCCGATCAAGAGGGATAGATCTTATTAATATGTAAAGATTTCCAACTAAGGCTGGAAATATACAGGAAAAGTGAATTGAGAGTGCCTCAATTCAAGAACAAATTAACCTACCCAGCCTTCCTCTCTCTCAAGGAATGACCTGAAGTCCTTTATCAAAATGATAACTACCTTCTCTCTCCCTAACCAACCTCTATTTAAACATCATTATTCAATTACTGAAATACCCCTAACAATATTATAACTAACTAACAATATTCAATTACTGAAATACCCCTAGCAATATTATAACTAACTAACAATACTAGGGCTATTCCCTCGGGCACGTGCATTGTCCTCTCCTCCTTGCTGCCTCTTCCTTCTACTGTACTGGTGTATAATTGGGGGTCTATCAGACTCATGCATTTTTTTAAGGGAAACAAGTCTTAGATAAAAATGAGACTAAAGCTCATAGTACAAGAGAATTATACATTGAGCAAAAAAAAACCTAAGGATTAGTAGCCGCACACGGACATTTCAACTAGACGATAACAAGCATGACTAAATGGGCCAAACAAACAATCTTTACAACATAAGATTTAATACATGGTAAACAAAGAGACAATCCTTGATAAAAAGCAAGATATGACCAATCAATACCGATTCATAATCAAGTTTAAGAGATAAAAGCGCTCCAATTTAGGTTGAACTCTGAAATGTTGTAGCTATCAAAATCTTTAGAGAGGATGCACCGATTAAGCATTTCTGTGAGTACCTGAGTGATTGTGCTTGAAATGAGTGTTAGTTTGGAAGTGGTGTTTTGATTTAGATAGACGCTTATTGAATCTTACTATGCAAACTTCTTGGCCTTATTATGGAGATAGAGAAACTCCTCATTCCACACTTGATGAACCACTGGAGAGAGATGTAGCACTTGGTGCTTTGAAGGAGCATCTAAGAATTGCCTAAGAGAAGATGAAGAAAATCAACATAAGAGAAGATGAAGAAGTATGTTGATCTGAAGAGAAAACATGTGGAATTTCAAGTGGGAGAGATGGTTTTTCTGAAAATTCGTCCTTATAGACAAGTATTATTTGGAAGAAGAGGAATGAGAAACTATCACCTAAATTCTTCGGTCCTTACAGAATCATTAAGAGGATTTGGAGAGGGAATGTAAGACCACCGATTGTTTTACAATATAGTAAAGGGGAGAAGGGAGTAGCACGTGTCAAAGGGGACCACAATGGCCCAAGTTAGATTTTTATCTGTTATAAATACTTTAGAGAAAGGGAGGGAGAGGCAGTTATGTTGAGTTTAGATTTTTGTTTCATCCTTGTGAGATAGGATAACAGACAGAGAAGAGAGTTGCCCTAGTTTACCGAATTGAGTTCTCATCAATTCGTTGATCTGCTGTTGCTATATTGTACTATTTCAGTCATTTACATTGAATAAGATCAGTACTATTTAGTCATTACTATACAAATCCGAGCTCCATTCTTTTCGTCTTTCCTTTCTTTGCTTGTCCTCGAGCTGTGGGGTTGTTATTCCTTCTGTTTGGTTACTTTCTTTGTTTTGTGGTGTTGTTTTACCTTTTTATGTTATTGTTCTTAATTTTGTTGCTTTGGTTGGTGTTCTTTCTTTTGGTTTTTTGCTTTCTTCATGTCTGTGTGAGCATTATCCGCTCTTGTGCCTTGGTCTCAGGCTGTGAGGTCCTCCTTGTTGTTGTATAATAATACCTTTTCAAAAAAAAAAAAATCCAGGCTCCATAAAAAACCATTTTGATTCAATGTGGCGTATAGATTTAGAAACTTTTTGGGTGGCTTGGGATGGTCAAAATGACACTTGTCCAATTTGTCCCATTGCATAATGAGGTTCACTGTTTTTGTTGATTTGTTTAGATTAAATGATAAGTTTGGTGTCATGTTTGTATTAATGGTTGAAACAGAGCATAGATGGAGACCTAATTGACTATGTTATTGCATTTCACAGTAGCTTGCACTTGAAAGCCCTTTCCTAAAAAACCACAAAATCAAGGTGTGTTGGCTAGTTATAACAGTTGATTTCCATATTTTCTTCCCGTTTTCTCTCCAATGATCCATATTCTCTTCGATGTCAAGTTTTTTCATGGTTTCGTGAGGCTTATATTGGATGTCGTTTTCACTAGGTTTCAACGAACCAAGTGTGTCATGTTAACAGAAGGTCAATTTAACACTACTTTAAATGGATTAACCTATGTACACTTTGTTTCCTATCAATTTTTGGAGGATAATGAGAAGTACTTATTTTATTATTACCTCTATATACCTTTTGTTTGGAGATACTGACCCTTTGCAGGTGTTTATGTATCACTTCAATTTTCTAATTGTTCGTCAAAAAACATTTCGTGAAGAGGTCCTTGAATTCATTTCCAATATCACCTTTGATTGGGGCAGTGGTAATGGACGTTGATTAATCACTACAGTTATATTAATATCACTATAGGAGGTTCTTAATCTCCTTGTAAGTTATCGGAAGAGATTTTTTGTGTTCATAATTCACTAACCTCTCTCTAGCTCATAGAATAAATGCATGAGCTGGAGCTTAAATGAGTAATCGATCAACTTATATACATGTTGGTGATTTATAGGATCTCTTGTTTAAAATGTTATGTGGCTATCTTGCAACAATGGTAGTCATTTTATATGCCCAAGTATATATACACGTTTTGTGGCTATGTTACCACGTTGTGGTAACCACTTCTAGATTGGTTACTTTTTGGTTCAGAATACTTCCAACACTTTTTTGATACATTCATATTTGTGTATTTTTAAGAAATTTTTTTTCTTGTACTTCACTTTGTGACTAAGTCTTACTTTGAGCGTCAAAGGGATACTTGTTAGGCAACTTTAAGATGGTTTTGATTGTCAAAGTAATATTGAGACATTTTATAGATTGTTTTGATAGTCAAAGGATCCTTTTAGAACTTTTATGTGGTCCCAGAGTTAAATTGACACTTGACCACTATGAAAATGCTATGAAAGATCTTTTATAGCATTTTCTTCTAATGCTATTAAAAGCTCTCATAACAACAAATTTACAATATCGAAAGTTCTTTTATAGTGATATTTGTAGTATTAAAAAATGTTATGGAAAGTCAGAGATTTTCAATAACATGGACTATGACATCATTCTGAATGCTATGGGAAGGATACGATAGCATTTTTTCTATAATATCATATTTGATATATTGGTAGCATGGATTGTAAAAAATCATAATTAGCTAGTTTACCTCTTAAAAAGCCATTGTAAGTAAAGAGGAACCAACTTGAAGTTGTAATCTTCTACCTAATATTTAATATTTAAATTTTTTTGGTAGCTAATTAATCAGGATCATAATTATTTCAAAGTTGATAATTGGTTAACCCTTCATCATTTAACATGTGAGGTCTGTGTTTGCCAAATGACATCACAAATTACTATTATTATTGTTTTTGTATTATTAAAAATACTATTTTAATTTTTTTTTCCTTCGTTTAAGATGTATTGCTATTATTATTATTTTTGTATTATTAAAAATACTGTTTTAATTTTTTTTCCTTCGTTTAAGATGTATATTTGTTTACTGAGATTATTTTAGACGGTTTGCAGGTCAATGGATTTGGATTTTCTTCAAAATTTCTGAACTCAGTAGACTATTTGTGAAAACATAATGCGTATGAACATTAATAACAAATGAAACTAATAAAGAATGAAGCCAAATTAAATGCTATTTAATACGCCTTCATTAATAGGCTGAAAAGAAATTATTCTACATTTTTCCCCTTCAAAATTACCATATGCCTAAGCACGATGAACATTATATTTATATTTATATGGGGAAACTTTTATTATTTTTGTTAAAAACTTAAAACTTTATAAATTATTAATAGCGTGGTAAACGAATGTTGGATTGCTAAAGAAATTAATTGAGATAAAATAACCGTTTAAATGAACCAAAATCAAAATCTCAACCAAAAGTACAGGGAAGTCTCCAAGTGGTGGTATTTTAATTTTTTTTTTCAGATCTAGAGTCGTCATCGAGAGTACGTTCTCATCTATGCATTTATTCTTTTTAATTTTATAAGTATACTTAGCCTTTAGGTTATAAAAATTAGTTTATGTAATTATTTCCAATGTACTAGTATTTTTAGTTTCCAATTAATTTGAATTTCAAATGGTTCTACAAAATCTTCTGGCTCTAATTTCTTCCGAACTACCTTCTTGCTTTGGCTTCAACTCTTGCAAGCAACTCAACTTCAATTTTCATCTTCTATATACCTTGTCTTGGAGCGAAAGTCCACATAGATGTTGATAAGATTTTGCGGTCTTATCTTTGGAGAGGTAAGGAGGAGGGTAGAGGTGGTGCTAAAGTTGCGTGGGATGAGATGTGTCTTCCTTTTGATGAGGGCGATCTTGCTATTCGCGATGGGTCTTCTTGGAATATAGCGAACATGATGAAGATCTTATGGTTGTTGCTCGTTAAGGCTGGCTCTTTGTGAGTTGCTTGGGTGGAAGCATATATCCTTAAAGGGAGATCATTGTGGGAGATCGATGATGGGGTTGGTCGATCTTGGTGTTTTAGGGTCATCTTGCGTAAGCGGGATTTCCTAAAAGATCATGTTGAGATGGAGGAGGGCGATGGCAGAAGGTGCAGAGTGTGGTTGGATCCGTGGTTAGAGGGTGGTCTGATGGTTCAACAGTTTGGGAGAGGGTGATTTATGATGCGGGTAGTCGGCGTGATGCGAGGCTTGCAGATTTCATTGGTTTGGATGGTGAGTGGAGGTGGCCACGTGTTTCTATGGAATTGGACATTTGGGATAGGATTCAGAGAGTTAGGTCGTGTCCTAGTGTTGAGGATAGGTGGGTCTGGATGCCGGGTAGTCATGATGGGTTTTCGATTGCTAGTGCGTGGGATACTATTCGTCCTCATAGTATTAGGGTTAGTTGGTCGGGTTTACTGTGGGGTGGGGGAAATATTCCTAAGCATTCCTTTTGTGCTTGGCTGGCTATCAGGGATAGATTGGGTACTAAAGATAGGTTGAGTCGGTGGGATAGGTCGATTCCTTTGTCTTGTATTCTTTGTGGGGGGAACTATGAGTCTCGTGATCATTTCTTTTTTTTCTTGTCCTTTTGGTTGGGAAATTTGGTCTAGGATCCTTACGATCATGTCCTCTTCTCATAGGATTGGGTATTGGGGGGTTGAGTTGTCTTGGATTTGCCATCAGGGCATAGGGAATGGGGTGAGGAAAAAGTTGTGGCGTCTTCTCTGGTGTGCTACGATTTACTTCATTTGGCAGGAGCGTAATCATCGTCTTCATGGAGGTCAGGTTCGTGAGGCTATGATTATTTTCCAGCTCATTCGGTCGTGCATTCAGGCTCGTACTGTTTCTTGGGCGGAAGATGTTCATGGTTTTATTTAGTGTACTTTTATTTTCTGCTTGTCACTGGGCTGTGGGGTTTTATTTGTCATTGTTATTTTCTTTGGTTTGGCTTAATTTTCGTCTCTTATTCCGTTTGATCTGGCTGTGGTCGTTTTTTAGACATTCAATTTTTATTTTGTCTGTGACGCTCTTTCATATTCTTAGTTGGTTTTTTGTTTTTGTGCTTGTTCCCGGGCTGTGGGATTTTATTGCTATCTTTAGAATGTGTTTGTTTTTTGATCTGTTTAGTTGTTTCGGCTTGTTGCCGGTCTTTTCGTTTCTACTTATCTTCTTAGTGTGAGCGTTTTTCGCTCTCGTGCCTTGACCTCAGGCTGTGAGGTCCTCCTTGTTGTTGTATAATATTATCATAACCTTTTTAAAAAAAAAAAAAAATGGTAATCAAAGGCATTTAAAACCTATAATCAGAACTATCCCATTGGCCTGAGATATGTACATTAGGTAATCTAAGGCAAGAAGGAATGTGTAATGGGTATGAAGATGCCCTAGTTTATTGTATTTGTATATATAGGTTTTATGTAATATACTTATACATTTTATTATTTCCAATGTTTGAGGATTACTTTATTATGTACATCCCATAAACTACCACTAGACTAGAGTTTTAGTCCAAGTGGGAGTTTGTTGAGTTTTATGTCCTAAAACTCATAGATAGTACATGCAATCCGTTGGTCGTTACTAATAAAATGTTATTATTATAATTTCAATAAAGCGTTAATGATTATATTATTAGTTTTGTCTTAATAATCTAAATTCAATACACTAACATCTTAAATTATTTGATGAGTCTTGAATTGTATGTAAAGATATATAGGGATCAATGTTCGAGATACATAAAATAGAAGGGAGAAAAAAAACTATCACAAAAGGTAAAAATACGCGTTTTTGGCGGGAAAAGACGAAATTTTTCGAATAGCATTTTTTACGACAGTTATTTGATGTCGTAGAAGATACATAAAATAATTTATTTAATTTATTAAAATTAAATTAAATGGAAATGAAAATTAAAGAGTTTCAGGCTTTTACCCCAAATTAAAAACTCTCATTCCTCCCGCGAAGAAGCCATCTCCAAACGCGAAGAAGACCATCTCCGAACGATGCTTGTTTCCGTCACCGCCCTCTCATTCTCATCTCCTCACTCTAGCAATGTCACAACCTCCTCTATCGGACGACAAAACCTCCTCCATTGTAACCTTCAATTTATGCCTGTCATCTCCAATCCGTCGCAATCTCTTCAACGTTCAAATCGCGGCCGTCACGTCCTCTGTCGGTAAGTCACCTGTTCCTTTTCTCTTTCTCTCTCTCTGTGAAGTTTTGGGTAAGAGAGAAATTTCCTACTTAAATTTTTTTCCAGATTTTCCATTATGCAAAAAAATTCCTTTCTTCCTTTTTCTAATTTGATGATGATTATGAAGATAATCACTAGTGTTTCATCTCCAGATTTTTGTTCGAAACTCTGTTTTCTTTCTCGAAAAATTTGACCGCCATGGGAAAGCTTTCCTTCAAGGATTCGCTTAAAGCACTTGAAGCCAATGTTCAGCATGCCAATACGTTTTAACCCTCTTCTTCTTTTTCTTAATTTTTTTTGTTTTTTTTTTAATAAGTTTTTTTGGCTATAAATCGTTGAGAATTAAGAAACTGATTTTGATATGTGTATTGCTTGATTTACTTTGTTAACTTTCTTTTGCTTGTTTTGGTTTTTTGTAGAAGGTATTTGTTCTACTGTCTACAGTATAATGGAATGTTTACTTCTTGAAACTTTGTACATTGTTGAATGTTGGATAAGGAATGTTAATGTCCTTTAATATAATGTTCAATCAAATTTAGAATGTTCTTAATTGCTGCGTAGTTATTTAGTTTCAGAATTGGGGTGTGGAGTTTAATTAATTGTGGTGTTTTTAGGAATAGTAAAGAATTTTAGTTATTGATTGCTTTTATGTTCGCGGTGTAAAAGTTGAGAAGTAGGTAACTGAAGAAATATATGAATTTGGGGGAGGGGCAAAGTGATGGATTTTTTTTTTTTGTAAAAGCATTGTAATAAGCAGGGGTGGGGAGTTGAACCTGTGGACAAGATACAGGTGCCAGTTGAGCTAAGCTCATGTTGGTAGTGATGGAAAATTCATATAAATTAGAATTGAAAATTTGATAATTGTTTTGAATTGGTCAAATTCATCAAATTTTCTTAAACTTTGTTTAGTTGTTTGATCTTTAACTTAAATTGGCAATTGCTCGATGCCAATGCAAAGAGAATTAGGATCGATCGATTACAAGAAGTAGGCAATCGGAATATTAGGAGCCGAGTAAGGTGTGCTCAATAATATTTCACATCGTACCTTGGATTACAACTTGGAAGTCTATTTATAGACCCTGGATTTCAAACATAATTGAAATGGAAAATATTAAGAGATAAACACGAATCAGACAGGACAAGCCCCTTATATGATAAAATTTAAAAGAAGATAAGATCGAATCAGATAGGACAGGACCCCTTACCTGATAAGATTCTCTTTGACCAAAGATGAAACCTACTTGTAATAAATTGACTTAAATAAAGACTACCTACATACTTTATCATAATGGTGGAAAATTCCACTATCTAATCTTTTCATTATATCACATAATGGAAAGTTTCCATTATGTTATATAATGGATATACTATTACAAAATTATATTTTCTAAATATTATTATTATTATTATTACACATATTTCAATTTAACAAAATCAAACATAAGATTAAAATCCAAAATGTCCAATGAAAAATAGAAGCAACCTCCTTTGTTCTTTAATTAAATATTAAAGAATTGTTGATGTCTTTGCTTGCGATGTAGTAATTGTGCATACCATTGATCGTATTCTCTACGACGAATTACTGACTGACCAACGGTCTCACCGCGCTTCATCTTTTACGACTTACGGTCGGGACCATCAAACGTAGTCGAACACTTCATGAGATACACAATTTCAATTTAACCTTGGACTTGATCTTTAATTGTGCTTGTTGTCTTCAAATTTTTCTCCTGGATTTCTGGATGACAGAACAATATATACAGAGTAAACTGGAATACTTACAGAGTTTAATCACCAATTACTTTAGTTATGAGAATTTACGTTTTTTTTTTATATAGAAAAGTAAAAAGCACTAATAATAAACTGGAAAGAAGTCTTGTTTGAAGACTCTTCATGAGGCCTAATTTTTTTTTGTATATTAGGCTAACTTAATATTTTAATTCATTTTGCTATTTTACTATATTTAAAATATAGGTAAAGTAAATAAAGCATAAATTAACCATTAAATTATTGTTTTTTTCTTTCCTAGGAAAAAAGAGGGTAAAATGCAATCTTGTGGTTTTAATCAAAATGTTGATGAACTTTAGTTCACTAGAAAATAACAAGAGACATTCTAGCTTTTCTTATAATTATATATGGATGATATACTACTCAATGAGAATGATGTAATCTTTTAACTAACATTAAGAATTGGTTATCTACTCAGTTCCAAATGAAAGATTTGGGAGAAACATAGTTTGTTTCGAGGTTTCAAATTGTAAGAAATCACAAGAATAAAACATTAGCCTTGTCTTAGACATCTTGCATTGATGAAGTCAGATATTCGATGTAGAATTCTTTAAAATGTAATTTTCCTTCTAGGATTTGTAATGTCCTGAAACATCTAAAAAAGTTGAGGTTATAAAACAAATTTCTTTTGCTTCAGCTACGAGCAATCGTATGTATGTCATGTGTGTTCAAGGTCTATCATATGCTATACAGTAAGGATTTCAATAGGTATCAATCTAATCCATGATTTGACCACTGGACTACAATCAAAACAATCCTCAAGTATCTCTGGAGAATGAGAGACTATATGCTTGTGTATTAAAATAGGGATTTGATCATGAGATAAACTCTAAATGAAGGAGCATAGTATGACAAAGCATCAAACAAGGATACATTACATACTGTTACATGGAAGTTGCATATATAGCTGCTTGTGAAGTTGTTTGTCTCAGGAGGTTCTTAACAAATTTGAAGTAGTTCTAAATAATACTTTATTGCAATAACAGTGGTGTTGTGGCAAACTACCTGATAGAAATCATACAAACGCAGCGGAAAAAAATGGATCAAAAGAATACCCTAATTGCACCTAATTAACATGCAACCCTAAACTAAAAGAATTAAGGTTTTAAAGAAAAAACCTTCGTAGCTTTTCAAAATTCTCAATTTCTCTCCACGTACTCAAACCGGAACAACCACTAGAATTGACTCGCTAATCTCCGGATTTAGAACCGGGTTGTGGAACCTAATTTGGTGAAGAAACTATGGAAGATATATGGAAATTGGAAGGAAGAGGTTTGGTTGAGATTTTGGAGAGTAATAAAAATGTAATTTCTAAAATTACTTGAAAAGGACAAAAGTTTGGATTTTCCCACTAACTTAGTCCAAGGGTAAAATGGTCATTTGACATTTCAAGTCAAAAGTCAAACTTTGACTTTTCAAGTTAAAAATAAATATTTTGACTTTTTATCATTTTTTTCATCTTGACTAATTTTGACCAATCAAGCATGAATCCGCATTCATTTTTTCAAAATTCAAATCACATTTGAATACAAGGCTGGTCAAAGTTTGACTTTTCAAAGTCAAAAAGTCAACATTTTGACTTTTTTCAACTTTGACCATTTCCATCAATTTCGAGCTTCCTAGTATGAATCCATATTCATATTTATAGTATTTAAATCTCATTTAAACATAAAGCTCTATTTCTAATCTGAAAACCGACGGCTATATCACATATATACTTGTCGATTTTTCTCAATTCTCTAAATTTGAATAATTTGACTTATTCCATCACACTGTTCTAAGTTTATTCCATATAAGCTAGCAGGGGAACCTAATGGACCTATAGATCATGGGCTCCAACGATTCAAGTTTAACTGGCTAAACTCTTTTAGACCGAGTTAATCAACATTCGTTCACTCACGGGTCATTCCACTAAAGTCCCGCAGTTGCACTCCCTTCACTATAGATATATTTGTGTCCATTTGATAAAACCATGATCAGTAAGTTAATCCTTCACAGGTTGTTCGTAACCTCGGCTGGGTCAAAATACCATTATACCCCCAAGACTACATCTTGCTCATTAAGTCCCACTAATCCACTATTGAACAATTGGTTTAAGGTTCAACCTATAAACTTAATCCCTCTCGGGCCAATGAAAGGGTGGGGCCCTTTGTTCAAGACTTGGATTCTGTGCTTAAGAGAACAACCTATCTACTAACCCTATCTACTAACCTTTGTTCTCGTTCATTTTTTCAAAATTCAAATCACATTTGAATACAAGGCTGGTCAAAGTTTGACTTTTCAAAGTCAAAAAGTCAACATTTTGACTTTTTTCAACTTTGACCATTTCCATCAATTTCGTGCTTCCCAGTATGAATCCATATTCATATTTATAGTATTTAAATCTCATTTAAACATAAGCTCTATTTCTAATATGAAAACTGATGACTATATCACATATACTTGTCTATTTCTCTCTCTTCTCCAAATTCGAACAATTCGACTTATTCCATCACACTGTTCTAAGTTTATTCCATATGAGCTAGCAGGAGAACCTAATGGACCTATAGATCATGGGCTCCAATGATTCAAGTTTAACTGACTAAACTCTTTTAGACCGAGTTAATCAACATTCGTTAACTCACGGGTCATTCCACTAAAGTCTCACAGTTGCACTCCCCTCACTATAGATATATTTGTGTCTATTTTATAAAACCATGATCAGTAAGTTAATCCTTCACAGGTTGTTCGTAACCTCGGTTGGGTCAAATTACCGTTATACCCCCAAGACTACATCTTGCTTATTAAGTCCCACTAATCCACTATTGAACAATTGGTTTAAAGTCCAACCTATAAACTTAATCCCTCTCGGGCCAATGAGAGGGTGGGGCCCTTTGTTCAAGACTTGGATTCAGTGCTTAAGAGAACAACCTATCTACTAACCCTATAGCGGGTAGGAGTGAATTTTGTCTTGCATCCTATGTCCCCAGCTATCCACCCGATCTTACTCTTAAAATGGGAGGCTTATTAGACCAATGCTGATGAGTTGCCCTCACCTATGCAGATCTAAGGATAATCTCGTGTAAACAGGAATTCATAGTCAGCTCAGGATTAAGATTAAGTTACCTAGGTCATCAATAATCGAGATAGTCAGTTTTAAAC
The DNA here is from genome assembly GCA_025688845.1 of Cucumis hystrix. Taxonomy (NCBI): domain Eukaryota; kingdom Viridiplantae; phylum Streptophyta; class Magnoliopsida; order Cucurbitales; family Cucurbitaceae; genus Cucumis; species Cucumis hystrix. Next base: position 42,437 of record JACWES010000016.1, read on the forward strand.
AGTAAACAGTGTTATAACGTAAAAGTGACTATTTCATGGTTCTGTCTTATGTAAACACTTTACATAGGATGCTCCCACTTTCATGTCTCTACATTAACGATTCAGGATCACCTCGTTTGTACTTACTACAAAGCGGGCCACATCCATAGTTTCTCTAAATAAGACGCCCAACCATTATTTATATAATACAAACTATTTAGGCTATATACTCGAACTTGATCCACGTTTATGTCTCCACATAAAGTTCAAGGTTACTCAAAAATAGCCTTGGAATTTAGTTTATTGAATTTAAGATTATAAAATTCAGACTTTATTGAACAGAATATGATTACAAATTACAAGTTTTAGGACAAAAAATTCCAACACTATAAAGAATCTCGAAGCCATAAAATTGGAAAGCACATATAGAGTTTGGATTAAAGAGATCATACAACAAGAAGACAAGATTGTCAAGCAAATAACATTGGAGCACAATGTTGATTATCTATTTATAGGCTTTCACGACTAAAGTGTTTGAGTCATTTATCGGGTCTAAAAATATGAGATAAGCATCATCTTGCATAGACAAGTGGGAAATGTAAATGAGTAGTATATGTCATAATTCATTGTGTTGCATTATAATTTTATTATATTGTATAGTACCACTAGCTTTAAATTAAGTGGAAGCGGATTTTATACCCTAAACTCAAGGTTTGTAAATAAACAAGTTTTTTAAATTATGATTAAATTAATTGTTATTTTATTTTGTGCCTTAATATTTGAACAACTCCATCCAATAAATAAAATCAAGTATTATTTCTATAAGACTTGACATACAATGAGTTTTGTTAAGTAATAACCTAAAGAGGCTCTATAGCAAATAGATAAGGTTAATTGTTTTTATTTTATTAAGATCACTTTTTTTTCAAATTCTCTTTTATCTCTCAAAAGAGGCTCCCACTAACCTTTTTCCTTTTTCTTTTTCCAGATACACAACATTAAAAACCCTTTGTGGAGGTGTTCCCAATGGAGGGGAAGAACATAGAGATTAAGAAGGAATTTCACGAAGAAGTCTTTAAATGTATTTTCCAAATGTAATTGGGTACTTGACCTAAAATAACATGCGATGTTTGTTCTTTGCATGTTTAATATATAATTAGGGGCATTTTTAAAAATTGGCTATCAATGCCATTGATAAGAGGATATTACTGACTATCAAATGTTTGTTATCGATAGAATCTGAAATTTTGATATAGCTTGGTAAATATTTTGTCAAATTTGCTGTTTTTGACAATTCTTCATATAATTATGTACTCTTTTTTAATTTTTCAAATGGCTTCCGATTCGAGATTTCAATTCTATCACTTAGGATTCAATCGCATGCTCTAGGAAGGTGGATTTCGTCTAATGTTGGGAAGGGTATTTGGGAGGTTAATTCTCCTTGTTGGCTTTCCTCTACTTCTTAACATGGAGATCTAGCCCTTTGAGCAATTCTGATATTTATTAAGTATATTTTTAATTAAAAAATAAAACCTAGCTTGATCACTTAGGTAACATGCTATGCCATGTTGTGTTTAATATAAAAATTAAAGAGTTAGATGATATAGAATTGTCATAAAAATAATATAGGAGAAAAACATTGACATGAGATTTTGTTTGACTCCTAGGAAATAAGATAATTCCCACCCAAAAAAAAAACAAAAAACAAAAAACAAAAATGTCTTTAGTCTCTTACTAGTGTTTCAAAAAGACATGAGTAGGTGTTCAATTTAATTCATACTACCACAGTAGGTTAGGGTAGGTTGTGGGTGCAATTTGATCATGTACTACTTAGCCCATCTTATTTGAAAAACAAAGATGCACATACATTTGGGTTGCATGCTAGATTGTGTATTGGTCTAGTTAAACAAAGTAATTGTAGAGACCATTTTCCAAGACAGTGTAAAACCTCATATTCCAAGATCTAGAAACTTTTTTTTTAATCCATAAATGGATCTTTCAAGCTAGCAAACCTTTTACTTTTGACCTTGTTTAATGTAGTGTAACGTCTTAGCAAATTCAAATTTAACAAATGATGACCCCAACATTTTTTTTGCTTCCTTTACAACCTAGCTACATCATCCTTGCTTGTCTCAAAGGTTTCTAAGAATAAAAGTTGTCATCACTAACCAACACATATCCTTTCAAACATATGTATCTATACAAAAAGAGGTGCACTTTTTTTGTTACTCAATACTCCAAAGTTAAGCGTGCTTAGCTTAGAGCAATTCTATGTTGAGTGACCTCTTCGAAATTTTCTAGGATGCATGTGAATGAGAAAAAAACACGTTGAAAGGACACGTTGGTTGTGGGGACAACTTTTACTCTTAAAAGTCTTCGAGACAAGCAAGTATGACGTAGTAGGGTCATAGAGGAAGTAGGGGAATAATGTCAAAGTCATTAGTTGTTGAATCAAAATTTCGAAATATGAGCCTGAGGTGTTACCGGTTACTCATGTAGATACTTTTCTCAAGATTGTCATTTGGAAAAGTGTCTTGCTATCAATTTGTCATATTTCGTCATAATATGTGACAATAGACACAAGAATGCAAATTGATTTAGCATGGTACCAAGAAAGAGAGTTTCCTTATAGTCAATTGCCTCTCTTTGGGTGTATTCCTTTGCCACCAGTATTGTCTTAATTGTTTTCTAATTAACTATTTTCTGATACTTGATTTCTTTATCTTCAAAGTACACCACAAATAAAATAATTTTTCCTAGTTACCATTGGTTTTTGAGGTCTTCTTAAAACTGATCGATTGTACTTCGTCCCTTGGGAATTTATAATTAGACTTGTTCATTTTATATTGCTTGTTGACGATGTATACTTACACCCAAAGATGTTTGAGGCCTATCATTTGCTATGTCGGAAAGAAACATGCCTATGAAATGCAAAGACCCAAGTATATTTTCACTTTCCTGTGTGATTGAAAATAAAAGAAGTGAGAATCTAGTATTAGATTTAGGAGTATCATAAATGTACTTAAATTAGTGAGAGCCAAGATGAGTAGTAATTTCGATAAGATAATTATAATTGGTGTTAATTTTAGAAATGATAATTAAGTAATATACCAAACATTCAAAAAAATTATAAATATAACAAAATCTATCATTGATAGACTTTTATTGCTGATAACTCTCATGATCTATCATTGATAAACTTTTATAGATTTTGTTATATTTACAAATTTAAAAAAAAACGTTACTATATACTTAATTATTTTGAATCTAATTGGTATATTTGCAACTATCTCTTTTTATAACTATATAATTTAAAGGTTCAATAATAATAATTGAGAGTTTTCAATTGACAAAAAAATTAGTCATTTGTGCAATTTTAACTATTGAAAACTCAATTTCTAGGACTAAAAGTTTAAAGTGCAGTTACAACTACGACCATAGTGGTTATTTGCACGTATTATTATTAGTGTTAGAGAGCTTTCTTACCATTATTGTTATATCCTAGTTATTATTATTATTATTAGAATTTTGAATAAGAACAAGATTGAATAAAAGGTAATTTATACTTTATTATATAACCATCATGAGAAATTGTAGAGGACAAAGATTGAAGAGTTTTTTCTTTTTCTTTTTGTACAAATGACTAATTAACCCGACTCAATAAAATCTAACCTACTTATGACCATATATATCGTAACCTAATGTAATATCATGTCCATCACTATGTTTAATTTTTTTCTCCACTCCACTAAGATATTCATTAGACATTAGAAAAACAAACAAAATCTGAAAACTGAAGATTTCGATAAACGTGGTCATCACGTTAAAGGCTACAATTGATGTGGTCATTCTTAACATTGCCTAAATAGGTTTCATTTGTTGGCAAGGGTGGCTTATTAGGGTATATCTTATTAAGGGTATTTAGACACTAGAAGAATTGAAATTCATTGAAATCCAAAATTTATGTTTGATTGAAGATTTTATCCTGAATTGTAATATTAAACATTTTGTTTCAACCATACTAGTTTTCACCTTTTACGATTTCATTTTTGTTTCACTTTCCATTCCCATTCGACACAAATTCTCCATAATTCCCAGAATATCTTTAAACATTTTACGTGGTTGATAATACTTAATCCGTAAAGAACGTATTTGAGATTAAAACAAAGAGAATATATTAAGAAATTATGAAACTAGACGAAACGGGCAGATGAGAGAGAAAATGGGAAAGGAAAAAGAGGATGATGAGGAAGAAAAAGGTAAAAGCTAAAAGGGTAAATGGTGGCGGTGAACCGGAGAGTGAGGGGACGAGGTGGACATGACGGCGAAACGAGAGCTGTAAATGGTGGAAACATCGACGCTGCTGGTGGTGGGTGCCCATGGGCTCTGACTTGGCGAGGTCATGCTTATGGAGTTGGTTACGCCACCGCCGTACCCTCTTCTGTGCAGGGCTCTCTCCCCTTTCCGGCGAGGCCCTTTCTCCGCCCACTTGAGCTCTGCCTGCTTCACCGCACTTGAGTACCGCCAGCCGAAGCAACCCACATCTCCTGCTTTCCCTATGTATCTGTCAAATATCCGAATTAACATACATTCCTTCCGTACTACTACTACTGCTACTCGAGGTCGAGCGTTGAGTTACCTGTGGCTGAATTTTCTTCCCAGACACTGGATACACTTTCTTCCCTCAGTCATCTCCCCCATCCCTATTCTTACGCATTGCCGACAGTAAACTCTTCCACAGACCTGCCAAATTAAATACAAATAGCAATAGCCAATATATAACGTGTTTTAAGTGGAAGCCTTCTCGTTTTTGCTCTGTAAATATTGTTGAAATCAAGACTTATGCATACCAGGCAACGATGTCGGAAGATATAGATGTAGGTGGTGCAGTTGGTGCAGATATTGGAGTGAGGAATCCCAGGGCGGCGTCTACCCGCGGTAGCTCTATGATGATCATACATGGAACCAATACCGCTGATACGGCTTGCCTCCTCGTAGGCCGCACTGTACTCCAAAGCTGGCCTCAACCCACCCACATGCTCATGCTGCGACTTCGGATGGCTTTGAATGTCGCCGGCAGTGGCATGCAGCGGGCCACCAGTTCCATCCACCTGCGCACTCGGATGAAGGCTGATTTTAGCATCGGGGCGGGAGTGTTGGTTGGCCGCTTGCAGAGCTCTGTTGAAGTCTAGGCTGGGGAGTTTGTTTAATGGTGTAGTCTCCTTATCTCCTGGGATCGGGATTGGGATTGGAATTGATGGGTTGGCTCTTCTCTTTTCGAAAGAGGAGTTGGGTTGAAGATTCACATCGGTGAGATGTCGAAACGTGAGATTAACCGAATCGTCTGGCACCCCCTCGTAAAGTGCTTCAAGCTCCAGTCTTGCCTTTCTAAACCCACCATCATCCATGGCATGTTAGATTCCAAATACTTCAAAGGGCTGTTTTATAAATCATAACGATTGGCTCTTTGGATTAAAGCCAAAAAAACTGGCCGGTATTTGCTTTTTTCTTCTACTCCAACGACATAAAATATATTTATAATCTCGATCTTATCGATAGATGATAATGAATAAAGAAACTAATGATACTTCATTTGGTTATAACTCACAATGAAAGCTAACGATGGATAAGGTCAATAAACAATACTTGAGCTTCTTCAAAATAATAATAATAATAATATAAATAAATAAATAAAATGAAATAAACAATGTTTGAGCTTAGGAATCTTCTCAGAACACTCGGCCAAGAAAGAAAGAGATCCTCGGCCGGACTTCTAAAAAAATCTCAAAATCCACTCGTCTCTGTCGTTTACCTGATGTTTGAAAACCAACCTGCATCTCTTTCAATGTTGGTCAACTAATCTGGCCCTAGGAGGGTGAAGCCCATGCTTTCTTTCCAATTCCAATAAGAGAAACTGCAATTTTAATGATGCGTTACGTCATTCGCTCAGGAGCTTTAGCTTACAATTGATCATGGATTATGTCTCTCTTGCAAACAACTTTTGCAATTGAAAGTATCCAAAAACAAGTCCTGTATATCACTGGTAGACTTCACAATCTGTGTCATATATTGATGAACTCTTAGGAAAAACGAAGAGCGAGAAGTGAGGCTGAATGAACTACGAACGTGTGTTTCAGTTTATATTATTTATATACCAGGTGAGTAAAAAAGAAACTGACAAAGCAACAAAAACAAAAAAACAAAACAAAGCAAAAAATCTCAATGGTGCTCTTTGCATCCATCACTTGGCTCTCTGCATCCATCACTTGTGCTCTCGTGACCTGATCCATGATACACTTCCCCAGACAAGCGTCTCTCACTTTCCACGCTACTTGGTTGACTGGACTGCTGCTCACTCGTGACGCTGGAGACGCCAATTTGCTTTGAATAGCTATCTACAGGTTGGCTAGCAGCCTCAACAAGACTCATCGTGCTTAATCCTGCTCCCTCTAGTTCCATATCCTCACGGTCTGGGTGGCAGTTCAAGTCAATTTGACCACTGCTATTCGCAGCCTCCTCATCTTTTATCCTGCTCTGGCTTCCTTCGTTCTCTGAATAGTTTGTTTGCAGAGACGTACCCCTCAGTGTTCCACTCATTCCAGTTTCATCGAGTTGTGGATTCCTATCCTTGAGCAAAGGTTCCACTTCTCGTTCTGATTGGCGTTTCTTCTTCCGTAGCATAAGTGTTTTAAAACGGCGTTTTACAGTCAAGCAGACATTGCATGTGCATGTAGATTTATGCTTCCCCTTCCCACTTGGAGGCTGAATGCACACGATGCAAGTGCATCCTGGTCGGTGCCGGGGATGCCTGGTCGTCGTACCTGATTCCTGCAAGTCAGCTATACTATCACCCAGAACAGCAGCACTAGCCAGTGCATCCAAACCAGAAGGCTCGAGTTCCTGAATAGACTTCTGGCTCTTCACAATTTTCCGTTTCTTAAAATCTGGAATATAAAGAGCATACAAAGGATCAGGCTCAACATAATACATTTACCAATAGACATTTTATTTTCAAGACAGCCCAATGAAGTGCAATGTCGAATTACAAAAGTAACGTCATGGTTGATATTGATATCACAACAATTCTACTGATTTCCAATGAATCGGATGTCGAGGATTATCTGTGTTAAGACTATCAGGCTCTCGATGTCTTGCATCTAAACTTTTATAATCAAGTCAGTCATCTGAGGCGTTCGCTCTTGACAAACTCCGGCTACAGGAAATACACAGGACAGAAATTTCATCTAGCTTTTGTGCAATGTCTACATTCATGTGCCGGTATGGCTAAATATAGTGTAAAAATGCACTGCAGCATTTTATTGTATTGAAATGAATGAATACAATCTTCTTCATATTCCTTGCCCAAATATAGATGAGATCATCTAAATGCAACCAGATGCCATATTTCACCACCCATCTAGGCATGTTAGCATTATAAAATATGTTCCTGATCAATTATTTAGGAATGTCCCCTAATTATAACGCGCTAAAAGGTTGTATGGATGACTACAAGGCTTGGTTGGTACCTTTACTCGCTCTTAGGAGATTCTCCTGTTCCTTTGTGCTGATCTCTTCTGGTGCAGAACATGTACATCTTGAATACAAGGTTCAAAGAGTCATATTATCTCCTTCTAAGTCATGGTGATTACAAAGCCTATAAACTGTGGGAAAGACAACAACCAGACAAATATCGCACCTGCTCAAATCCCAAACATTATCTGAACAACTCCACTTTGGAGGGAGAAGAACGTCCACAGGCACCCTCCGCCATTTTGAGCAATCATCACACTGAGCCCATTGTTTCTGTTCCCTGGATTATTTCAGTCTAACAAGAATAAGAACTCAACACTAAAAAAGAACCCCAAGTGAGCAACATAATTCAATTTTTAAATGACATTCATGAATGGCTAGAGTTCATTGAAGCTAGATTGAGATTCAACTTTGAGCTACAGACTTCATGAGAATAACAAAATTTTAATACTATGACAGTAACACTTGATGACTTGAATAATCCTAATGAAAAGTTTATAAGCCGAATTTTGAATGAGTTTGAGGGTACTCAACACTTCCATCACTCAAATATAAAATATTGAACATAAACATTACCCAGTTGGTCGGGCAGTAAAGATAGTCCTCTTGCCAAAAACTGGAGGTTCCTGAATGATTTTACATTTATAATAAAATCAGTGGCATAATGATCATAAATCATTTATAGACAAATAAACACGAAGAAGCCTCGGGTTTCAAAAGACAAATAAGCACAACGAAGCCTTAGTTTCAAAAAAGAACAGAAAACCTACATCATACTCTTCAAATTCATGGTCATCAATAGTGACAATGGTGGGGTTTGCACTTGGTGGTGGACGGAGTAGATCTTGAGCTTCTTCCCAAGTGAGTCTCAACTCCAGAGCATCTTCACTATGCATGAGCAACCTTTTACTTTTAGACCCAATGTTTCGAGCCCCTTTCTTTTCCATGGTTAATATTGGTTGTTGTCCTGAAGCATGATTTGACATCCCCCCAAAATTTTCACTTTTGTGCAAACTAGTATCTCCTCCAGCTACAACAAAAAGAGTCACAGAATGAATACCGGAGGTTGCATTCCATGAAAAATACAAGGGGTTTGTTCCCCCAATCTTCGTAAATTCATTATCGAAAGAGTTGGCGGTTTATGTGATGATATTTCTTTTGGTCGACTAAGTTGTTAGCACTGGGTTCGATACTGTCTTTTAGTTGATCCACTCAACAATGTATAGAGATAATAAATGATTTTGCTTCCTGAATAAAAACGAGGGGCCATGAACCAACCTCTTGAAGGCAAATTCTGAAAGACCCTAGAGAATGAGGCGTCACCCGAATGAGAACCATTAGAAAGTGTAGGAATCTTGGCATCCTGTTTACTTCACCTTTTCATCGATCCACTAAAAAAAATAGTGCAATGACAAGGAGATGCAAATATTATCGATAATGAGTGAAAAATTTAACCTGTACATCCGTAGAATTCGTTGCTTTTCGAAATCCCATGACTAATTGGCCTCCAGGATCTATCCGACTGAAAGTGACTGCATTGCAAAAATGAAATTTGATAAGAATCAAATTGGCTCTCCTAAAAACTTTAGATATTTACAGCTCCAAGTCACATTCAAATTTGAATCCAAAGTTACAAACCAATAAAAAATGCAAAACAAAAGTTTCTAAGCAAATGGTTTAACACTTTTATTACAAAGAATAAGTTGTAAATAAGGGTGTAAATTTTTCCCGGGACAAAATCTAAGTTTCAAAGCGGATGGCATAAAGAAACTTCCTTTCCTCTCTTGAATTAGCAGAAACCTATAGTTTGGCTAATGTGCCCATGACTGACTGACACATGTTCACTTGGATACTCTGACACTTGTTCACTGACAATATCCCTTGTTAGTGAAATAAATATGTTAGACACTCGTTGGGTCCAACATTTGTTAGATCATTCATGAATCACTTGTTAGGTATACTAAATCAACAAATACATAAAAAAAAAACTAATAAAATTTGAGAAGCCTTGAGAACAAAATAAATCAAACTAATTTTTTAAACACATGCATAGACACATCAACTTTAAATTTTCTTGTATAAAAAAGACATTTTGATAAATGTATCTTTACCATGTCAGTGTCTTAAATTTTAAAAAACTGTGTTATCGTGACCATGTCTCATATTCGTGCTTCTTAGATTCTCAACCTTGAACCTACCCGATTTCTCATAATATGGTCTAACCTACAAACCAAGTTCCCTGGATAACCTACTATAGGAGGAATTTCGAAAAGGAATTTCGAAAAGGAATTTGGATCCCCTACTGCTCAGCTGGCTCTGATCCAAGATTCTAAACCAACACAAGATCAAAGTATGACTAATTATATTGACTCATATGTTGATAGTAAAATGGTTGAGAATGACAGGTCTGAAATAGTTGTTCCTAAGATATGGGCGGAAAGGGAAATGTTGATGAGATTGAGCTCATTGCAAGAAACTGCATGTGATGAGGATGAGGCTAAACAGGATCATTTAGGTAATCTTGATGAGTATATCCATCTCTCGATATACCTATTGCTCTGTGAAAAGGTACCAAGTGGTATATCGCTCTGTGAAAAGGTACCAAGTCTTGCACGAAGCACTCCATCTGTGAATATGTCTTTTACGAGAACTATTGAAAGGAGAGACAAGAGCACACACCGATTTACGTGGAAACCCGAGTACCGGGAGAAAAACCACGATTGTTTGTTGTTATTATTTTCTAATGAATAAAACAATAGGAACAAGAGAGAATAAATAGAGTATACAATGGAATAAAAAGGGAAAAGATTTACGAAATAAAGAAAACATTCCCATAATCTTTCTATAATTATTCTAAGATTTTAACAAGGAAAATATCTAGAACAAAGGAAAGAATTCCAACACTCCCCTCAAGTTGGGACGTAAATATCAATGAGGCCCAACTTGCTAACACAAAAATCGAAGTTTTGTCTGAGAAGCCCCTTGGTAAGAACATCAGCAACCTGTTGACTCGAAAGGATGTACGGAATGCATATGCTCCCACTGTCAAGTCTTTCTTTGATGAAATGCTGATCAATCTCAACATGTTTAGTTCTATCATGTTGAACAAGGTTATTAGCAATACTAATAGCGGCTTTATTATCACAGAAAAGCTTCAATGGTGTCTCATATTCCTAATGAAGATCTGACAAGACTTTCTGTAGCCAAATTTCCTCACATATTCCCAAACTCATAACTCTGTATTCGGCCTCAGCGCTGCTCCTGGCCACAATACTTTGCTTCTTACTCCTCCAAGTTACAAGATTGCCCCAAACAAAGGTACAATAACCGGAAGTAGACTTTCTGTCAACAACAGATCCTGTCCAATCCGAGTCAGTATATGCTTCGATGGTCTTTTTGTTTTTCTAAACATCAGCCCTTTACCAGGTGTTGTTTTCAAGTATCTCAGAATTTTGTTGACAGCTTTCATGTGTTTCTCATAAGGAGCTTGCATAAACTGGCTAACAACACTCACAGCAAAGGAAATATCAGGACGGGTATGGGATAAGTAAATCAATTTACCCACAAGGCGCTGATATTGTTCTTTATCAACTGGAACTTGATCATCAGAGTTTCCAAGTTTACAATTGAATTCAATAGGAGTATCAATAGGACGACATCCCAACATACCTGTCTCGGTTGGCAAATCAAGGGTGTATTTTCTCTAAGACACGGAGATACCTTCTTTAGATCTGGCCACCTTCATTCCAAGGAAATATTTCAGATTTCCCAAATCCTTGATCTCAAATTCATCACCCATTCTCTGCTTTAGTTGACTTATTTCTGCCTGATCATCTCCAGTCAAAACAATGTCATCCACATAAACTATTAGAACAACAATTTTCCCTGTCTTGGAAACCTTTGTAAATAAAGTATGATTAGGGTGCCCCTGACTGTATCCTTGAGACTTGACAAAGGTAGTGAATCTGTCAAACCATGCTCTGGGAGACTGTTTCAAACCATATAGAGATTTCTGGAGTTTACACACCTGCTGACCAAACTGGGCTTCAAATCCAGGGGGCTCATATAGACTTCCTCCACAAGGTCTCCATTCAAAAAAGCATTCTTAACATCCAGCTGGTATAAAGGCCAGTCTTTGTTCACAGCAACAGATAACAGGACTATAACAGTATTCAACTTAGCAACTGGAGAAAAAGTTTCTGAATAGTCAATACCATAGGTTTGAGTAAATCCCTTTGCAACTAACCTTGCCTTGTGTCTGTCAAGAGTACCATCTGCGAGAACACCCATTTGCATCCCACAGTTTTGTATCCCTTGGGTAGAGTACAAATTTCCCAAGTACTGTTCTTTTCAAGAGTTTTCATATTTTCCATGACAGCATTCTTCCATTCAGGACACTCTAAAGCAGTGTAGATATTTTTCGGTATTATGGTAGAATCAAGACTTGCTGTAAAAGCTCTGAACTGTGGAGAGAGATTATCATAGGAAACATAGTTGCAAATGGGGTGTTTAGTACAAGACCTGGTACCTTTTCTCAGAGCAATGGGAATGTCAAGAGAGGGATCATACTCATCAAATTTTCGTGTATGACCTTGTTCAGCTTCATTATTACCAGTTTCTTTCCTGACCTTAATCTCATCACCACTATTCTTTTCTTCCACATTTTCAAGAACAATAACATCAGACATGTCATTCTCACTTATCGTATTATTAGTACAAGGTTCAGTAGGATTTTCCATACCGTGATCTCGAGGAGGTTCAGAGTCTTGTACTGGAGTCGACGGCTGACTAGTAGGGGACCTAACTTTCTTTCTAAGATTCCTCCTGTAATACGTTTTCCAAGGAACTTGGTTTGTGGGTAGGACTATGGGATGAGGATCGATGTCAAACACGATACTCGGAGTAGGTTCGATAAATTCAAAGGTGCTGTTAGACTCTTCACTCACACTCTTCCCTTGAAGATGGCTAACGGAAAAGTAAGGTCGGTCTTCACAGAAAGTAACATCCATAGTGACAAAGTATTTCCTGGACGGCAGGTGAAAACATTTATAACCACGCTGGTGAAAGGGATACCCAACAAACACACATGCCTGAGCCCGAGGGGTAAATTTGGTCTGATTAGGGCCAAAATTATGGACATAAGCGGTACACCCAAACACACGAAGAGGAACCTCAGAAACAAGACGAGTAGAGGGGTAGGACTCCTTAAGACAATATAAGGGAGTCTGAAGGTGGAGAATACAAGAAGACATTCTATTGATTAAATGAGTTGTTGTAAGAATAACATCTCCCCACAAGTATGAAGGAAGGGAAATTGATAGCATAAGGGAACGGGCTACTTCCAGAAGGTGACGATTTTTTCGCTCGGCCACTCCATTTTGGCATGAGTTTTGGTGAACAATCCCCTTAGAGGCTAGAAATTTACTAAGGTTATGATTTTGGAATTCCCGGCCATTATCACTCTGAAGAATAGCAATTTTTTAATGAAATTGTGTTTCAATGGTGTGATAGAAATTTTGGAAAATAGAGGAGACCTCCAATTTATCGATGATAAGGTAAACCCAGGTAAGACGGGTATGATCATCAATGAAAGTTACAAACCACCGTTTCCCAGATGAGGTGGTGACCTTGGAGGGACCCCAAACGTCACTATGGATAAGGGTAAACGGTTGTGTGGGTTTATATGGTTGTGAAGGAAAAGAAACCCGATGTTGTTTTGCCTAAATCACACATCACAAGATAACGAGGAGACATTAATTTTAGGAAAAAGATGGGGAAACAAATATTTCATATAAGTAAAGTTCGGATGACCCAACCGAAAATGCCACAACATAAAGTCATGTTCAGAAGTGCTAAAATAGGAAGATAGTAAACTAGTCCTAGAGATACTACTACCTGAGGTATCATCATCAAGGATGTAAAGTCCCCTGCTATGCCGTGTGTCACAATCGTAGCGTTTCAACCTCGAGACAGACGATTGTGCGGCACTTGTTCTAACTCGATGAACAAGTCTGCAGATCAAAATCCGAAAGTCACGGACAAAGTTGACGTATGATGTAACCTTTCTCGGCGTTCTTGGGAAATTTGTTTATAAAACGCGAGAAAGAAAGAAATACATTGGAATCGATGTTACAATATGCACTAAAGACTATTAGTTGCAAGAAAAAATGGTTGCTTGCAAATAGTACAATTAATGCTTGGGCGGGGATTCAACTGGTATGTCTCCCCTATAGTACATTTTGAACATTTTTAGCTCTAGTAGGCTTGCATATGAAATGCCGAAACGTCACACCCAAGCTTTATGACTTAAAATGAAAGACAACTACCTAAACTAGATATGTAACATAAAGATAAGATAAACTGGGGGTATTCGAAGCATATAACCATAGGTAAACACACCATGGAAAAAATATGACCGTGACACACTCCCCCACTTAAACAGTTGACGTCCTCGTCGACTGGCAAAGCTAGAATCCTTCGATCTTCTGCTTCCACGCTTCACGGTCATTGGTACGTCTTCCACATGCTTCTTCAACGAGGAGGCTCTTCCACTTCGCCATGAACTTGTGTATCCTCCCTGTGGGTCTTCTTCTTTTCCTCACTTCCTTAGCAAGGACTTCTTCGACTTCTGCTAGTTCCTCGTGTCCTCTCACGAGGTGGTGATCTTAGCATCTTCATAACCGAGTCTGTTCAGGTCGCAGCTTCACGTTGACCTGACCTTCCACACGAAGGTCCAAGGGGTGATGCTTCCCATCTGCCCATCTTTTCAGCCGCTTCGAGACTCTCTCTAAACTGACTCGAGCGATGCCTGGTTCTCGTTTCCATTTCTTGGTAATCTCGCGAGTCTGAGGACTCTTCTCGACACAGGAGGGATCAATAAGGCGCAACAGTACAGGTTGTCCGCCACCAACAATCTCAACTCGTCTTCCACCCGTTGACGAACTCACCACACTACTGACACAACATCGGGTCTCCTTCCACAACTAGATCCCCTTCTTTTGTCTTGTTCCACTGACCCTCGCCAAACTCACACCATCTGAAGCAACAGAATATTTTTGCAAGGATTCCTTCGACGCGTCCCGCATTCGGCCATCCACTCAACACGCCTGTATACGGGCCAACATGCACGAAATCGCATGATCATTACTCCAACTAAGGGCATTAGTTGCCCGGTTTCTCACTGTGACCCAAAATCAAGCTCAAACAGGCCTCCTTGCCACTTTGCTTGACTTGAAGTCAATTCCGACTGAGTACCGAGGTGATTGATAACCGTGTGGTTCGTCTCTCTGACATGGGTAGATCTCTGTGAATACAGTTTCGCATCCTTCTGACTGCGTACCATGGCAAGCGTTCTTTTCCCAAACGTTGTATAATTACTTTCTGCGGCACTCTGCGGCACTCTGCTTTAGACTCTCAGATGCGATGGGGTGTCCATTCTGCACTAGGGCACCACCCAACGCATGATTAGACGTCTCAGCGTAAGCTTCAACAGGTTGGGCCACATCTGCGGACCCAAGATTTGGCCCTTCCCTTAGGGCTTGTTTCAAAACACGATTGTCGTCACCCAACCGTAACTTCTCACTCTCTTCTTTCTGTAAAAAGTCTTGTGCTTCATACAGAACTCTTGCAGGTCTAGTGAATCCTGGACTCGACAATCTCTTTGACTGTTTCCGGAGCCCAGTTGACTCTGACAACGCCATACAACAATCATTCTTCGTAGGCGATTCTGACATGGGTATAACATTGAGCATCCCGCCGCAATCTCTCTACGACACACCTCGTGTCTTTGCGAGCTGTCTTCCCCGAGCTATCCACTAACTCAACCGGGGTGGCATCAAACATTGTTTCCTCTCGAGTGATGTCCTCTCTCAGTTGCATAGCTGAGATCATTCTCAATCCTTTGGGTTGCCGAAGGTCAATCTGCACAACGGTGGGGGTAGACCCCGTGATAACCAAACATTTTACTGCAGGCATTATGATCACTTGATGTTCGAGGAGGAATTCCATTCCGAGTACTACATCAAAGTCATCCATACCTACAACTACGAAATCAACAAAACCGCTCCATCCTCCCAACTGTATCACCGCTCGTTTCACTACTCCAACGACGGGTAGAGCTGTAGAATTCACGGCCTTCATTTTTTCTGTATTCTTCTTCCCATGAAGGTTTAGTCGTTTGGCTTCGACCACCGTCATGAAATTATGGGTTGTACCAGAGTCAACCATGGTGCTCTTTGCATGCTTTCGGTTGATCTAGGTGTCAACATATATTAGGCCCCCTTTCGTACGTCCGCTTGTCTCCCCCGCTTTCTTCTGAAGGAACGACAAGAGTCTTATGGCTCCTACTCTGACATTTTGAACTTCCTCCACTTGCCCAACTTCCTTCTCTGGTTGACTCGACTTGTCATCTGAGTCTGCAGCTAAAGAGGCCTGAAAGGCATAGAAGGCCTTTCTATTCGGGCATTCCTTAGCCCGATGTGATCCATCACATATGTAGCAACTGAAGGGACGATTCGACGTGTTTGACTATCACATCTTCGCCAGGTGCCCCCTGTGTTGGACTGGGAAGGCTTGCGGTCTCTACCGGGACTTCTGTTTTCACTGGCAGCCTTGGGAGAATTCGGTCGGCTATTTCTATTGGTGAAGAACTTTGGTGACGTCTCGAATCTTGAGAGTCACTAGACAGATCAAACAAATGTTCAGTTGTTGCATAGGCTGATGTGAGATCTTAAACTCTCTACTCATATAGCTTAGTCCTTGCCCACGGCTTCAACCCTTCAACAAAACTGAAGATTTTGTCCTTCTCGGTCATATCGGATATGTCTAACATCAGCCCTGCGAATTGCTTCACATACTCCCGAATGGTTCTAGTGTGCTTTAATTCCCGCAGTTTCTGTCGAGCCAGAATTTCAACATTCTCGGAGAAAAACTGCGAGCGAGTTCTCTCTTCAAGCTGTCCCAAGTGTCTATTGTGCAACGCCCTTCCTGAATGTCAACATATCGGGACCTCCACCATAACTTTGCATCTTCAGATAGATGCATGGTCGCCAATGTCACTTTGGCTTCTTCTGTAACAGTGTTCGTGGCTTTAAAGTACTGCTCAATGTCGAAGATAAAGTTTTCCAGTGCCTTTGCATCTCTTGCCCCATAGAAGGGCTTGGGTTCTGAGATCTTTATCTTGCCAACTGTAATTGCTCCTCCAGCTGGAGCTTGATTTGCCAACGCTCGCATTGTAAGGTTCACATTCGTGTTCACCTCTGCGATTTCATTTCTAACGACATCCAGAGTGGCTCGAAAATCCTCTGTCATACCGTTTATCATTTCCATTATATCCTTCTGGGAGTTATCTAGCTCCATAACTCGCTCCTCCATCCGGGCAGCAGAGCCCAATGAACTGTCCCTACGCTCGTAGGTAACATTTTTAGTTCTCATGACTTGTGACTCTAGCGTATCAACTCTAGTCAACAAATCTTGTATGGATAATCCATCTAGACGACCAGACACCGCATCAATGGCATTGGCTTTCTTCGAAATCTCATTAAGCCGAGTTTCTAATGAGCTGATGGAATCAGAAACTTCCACCAGATAGAGCATCTGCTCTTCGATTTCCACCAATCGTTCATTATGGGTCTTCCCCATCTGTTTCGCAGTCAACATCTTTCTGTCTCAACTGTCAATTAGCCAATTTGGCTCTGATACCACTTGTCACAATCGTAGCGTTTCAACCTCGAGACGGACGATTGTGCGACACTTGTTCTAACTCGATGAACAAGTCAACCAATCAAAATTCGAAAGTCACGGACAAAGTCGACGTATGATGTAACCTTTCACAGTGTTCTTGGAAAATTTGTTTATAAAACGAGAGAAAGAAAGAAATATATTGGAATCGACGTTACAATATACATTAAAGACTGTCAGTTGCAAGGAAAAAGGGTTGCTTGCAAAGAGTACAATTAATTCTTGGACAGGGATTCAACTGGTATGCCTCCCCTATGGTACATTTTGAACATTTTCAGCTCTGGTAGGCTTGCATATGAAAATGCCGAAAGGTCACACCCAAGCTTTATGACTTAAAATGAAAGACAACTACCTAAACTAGATATGCAAAATAAAGATAAGATAAACTGGGGGTATTCGGAGCATATAACCATAGGTAAACACACCTTGGAAAAAATATGACCGTGACACCGTGCAATGCCAATCGTCCTCCCCAAACTCAAGTCCTGAAAACAAACAGATTCAGGTAAGAAAGTGGCTTTACAGTGCAGTTCACGGGTGATCTTACTGATAGATAACAAATTGTAAGAAAGCTTAGGCACATGCAAAACATTCTGGAGAGAGAAATCGTCAAGGAGAACTATTTGTCCTTTTCCAGCGATTGGGGCTAAAGAGCCATCTGCTATCCTGATTTTCTCATTACCGACACAAGGTCTATAGGAGACAAAGTGCTCCGAAGAACCTGTCAGGTGATCTGTGGCCCCCGAGTCCAAAATCCAGGGATTATTCCCATCAACACTAGTAAGACCAAGGGACTGATGCATACCTGACTGAGAGCATGAGAAACAGTTATTGCCATTTAACTTTTCTGCTGAAAGATGATGCACTGAAGGCAGAGCCATTGTATTAGTCACATAAGGAGAGGGTAAATGAGGGAACGAGTTTACCGAATTCTTAGAATACATCGATACAGAAATATTGGATGTCGTCCCTAAGGTAGCCTCAAGTGTTGCTATCTGTTCTTGAAGCTCTTCCAGTTGCTGTTGAGCTATTCCCGACAAAGCTTGCACGTTACGGTTGGAATGTGCCGAAGATTTACCAACCTCAAATGTTGAGTGAATTTGAGAATTCTTAACATAGAGATGATAGCTAGGCTCAGTGGGTGGTTGGACATACAGATTTGACGGCAAAAGAGGTGGTGGCCGATCGAAATAAGGTGGCAAAACATAAATCGGGGCGTGGGGAGCAATATAGGTCGCGGATGAAGAAAAGGGTTGGACAGATGGGATGGCCGGCGCCGTCTAAGGAGGAAAAATCGACGCTTGCAACTCCGACGGTGGCGCGTACGACTGGTTTGGCGGTGCGGACGACTGCAGAATTGATGAAAATTTATTTTCGGACGTTTTCTGTAGCCGGCTGAACCATTCGTCTATGGCAGCACTTATCCGAGCATCGACGGCAGAGGCGACAGTGGTACTAAAACTGGTGGCTGTCTTTTTATTTTCAAGGTTGCTAGGGTGTGTTCATTGTCCCGCTTTGATACCATATTGAAAGGAGAGACAAAGAGCACACACCAATTTACGTGGAAACCTGAGTACCGGGAGAAAAACCACGATTATTTGTTGTTATTATTTTCTAATGAATAAAACAATAGGTACAAGAGAGAATAAATAGAGTATACAATGGAATAAAAAAGGAAAAGATTTAGGAAATAAGGAAAACATTCCCATAATCTTTCCATAATTATTCTAGGATTCTAATAAGGAAAATATCTAGAACAAATGAAAGAATTCCAACAAGAACCTATCACCCTAATTCAGAGTTTTTACCGCCGGTTTTGACTCCACAACAATACCTAAGAATATCCACATTGCTTTGGAGTGTCTTGGGTGGAAACTGCAATCATGGAAGAGATGAGAGCCCTTGAAAAGAACAAAGACTTTGGAACTCTTTGCTCTCCCCAAGGGGCATCAAACTGTGGGATGTAAATGGGTGTTTACATTCAAGTACAAAGCAGATGAAACTCTAGACAAACACAAAGGCCAAATTAGTTGCAAAAGGGTTTACTCAGACTTATGGGGTTGACTACTCTGAGAGCTTCTCTTCTTGTTGCAAAGTTAAACAACGTTAGGGTCCTTTTGTCTGTTGTTGTGAATAAAGATTGGCCCCTATATTGACTAGATGTTAAGAACGCATTCTTGAATGAAGATTTAGAAGAGGAAGTCTATATGAGCACCTAGGCTTTAAAGTCTAGTTTGACCATCGGGTTTGCAAGTTTCAAAAATCTTTGTGTGGGTTGAAACAGCCGTCGAGAGCATGGTTTGACAGGTTTACCACCTTCATCAAGTCCCAAGGGGGCACTCTGATCACTCTATTTACGAAAGTACACTCTTGATTTGTTGACTGAAACAAGTATAATGGGAAGCCGACCTAATGATATGCCCATCGAGTTCAATGCTAAACTGGAAAATTCAATTGATAAAGTTCCAATTGATAAAGAAAAATATCAGTGTCTGGTGGGGACATTGATCTACTTATCTCACACTAGACCAGATATCTCTTATATTGTACGTACCGTTGGACAGTTCATGCAAGCTCCTTACGAGGAAAACATGGATGCAGTTAATAAACTTCCGAGGTATTTGAAAACAACTCCTAGTAAAGGGTTAAAGTTTAGGACGACTGTGATAGATACCTACATTTAGATAGGGCTAAGGGTAGTTAGTTATATAAGGCAGTTAGATGGTTATAAATAGGGAGGTGGGGAGGGAAGAAGGGCATGGAGATTTTGGTGAGATATTAGGCTGCAACATTCCTTGAAAGTGAGGAAGAGCAGAGGGTTAGGATTCTTTTACTTGTTTGTTCTTTTATATTGTAATTTTTGTTGAAGGTATCAATAAAATAGAAACACTATATCAGTGTTCTATCAAATTGGTATCAGAGCACGTTCATCCTGGGAAAGCGATCGGAGTACATTCATCTTGGAAAGGCAGACATGGTGCAAAGTATCGAAGAACGATTAGAGATTTACGAACAGGAGATGCTTGGGATAAAAAAAGAGGTAAGCAAGATACCGGTGATCGAAGAAACTTTGAGATCCTTGGCAGAGAAGGTTGATCATATGGGGATTCTACTTGAAATGATGGAGAAGGAAGGAAAAGGAGAGAAATCAAAGAAGATTCAATAATGAAATATATTGAAGACGAGATTCGTGAGAGATCTACGACGTGCAAAATAGAAGATCCATTCAGCCGAATAAAGATGAGTGAGAATAAGGTAGAGCAAGGTGAAGATTCCATACTTGAAATAATTGAGGAATCGAAAACGTGCAACACGGTTATTAAGCGCTTAGAGGATCAAACTGAGAAACCACAACATATTCAGTACATCGAAAGCTTGGCGAAGAAAAAAATTGCAATCAGTATAGGAAGCACAACATCAGCAAGTCAAGTGTTAATGACGGACAATACAGTCAAAGAAAGAAATATACCATTGAAAGAAATCAAGAATGAAGAACGAAGGAAGAAGATAGAAATTGAAGAAGATATGAGTAATCCAAACGAATTACCAATGTTTAGCGCAATAAGGTTCGATGAAAGGACATTAGATTGGTCTCGATTGAAGAAGGTGAGTGAAGAACTTTTTTGCCGACGAATTTCAGCAATCAACGGGAAACAATCGTAGCAGGTCGGCAAGAAATAACGGTGAGTGAAGAAAAAGTTGTTGCTTAAGGAAACAGAATGGTTGGTTGTGATGGAGGAAGTCGGAAGTTATCTGTTCGCGATGGGAAAAGAAGAAGCCGAAGTGGGCAGTCGTCTGGATGCGAAGGGGAAAGAAAAAGTCAACAAGTGGATGGAAAAAGAAGACGGCGGTATTCGTCTGGATGCGAAGAAGGAAGAAAACGCCGGTAAACGACGATCTACGGTGGTCTGAAGAGTTGATCGGGAAGATGGGAGAATCTTGTGAAGAAGATGAAGTTGCACACTTAAGGATGCCAATGACGTGACAGAAAGTGATAGGAGAGAAGAATATGGGGCTTTATTTTTTCCAGTGGGCTTCAAGTTATATGGACTTCAACTTTTGATAAATGAACTTCAACTTGTTATAAATATACTAGTGGAGGTCTTGTGTAGTTGAAGTGGGTGGAGATTTTCAAGAATGGGAGAGACGAAAAACGTGCCTAAAGATGGGGAAGAAAGATTCAGTATTAATGGATTGGTTTGTGGGCTGGAGGAAGAATATTTTGGGCTATGGGCTGAAAGCAATGGATCTGTTTGGAGTCCAGAATTTTTTTTAAAGCTGAAGAGAATTTCTTTTTCAAACTTGATGAGCATATCACTGAGAAGAGTTGTAATTAAAATAAAAAAAAAAAGAAGGGGAGGGTCAATGATACCTACATTTAGATAGGGCTAAGAGTAGTTAGTTATATAAGGCAGTTAGATGGTTATAAATATGGAGGTGGGAAGGGAAGAAGGGCATGAAGATTTTGGTGAGATATTGGGCTGCAACATTCCTTGAAAGAGTGGAAGGGCAGAAGGTTAGGGTTCTTACTTGTTTGTTCTTTTATATTGTAATTTCTGTTGAAGGTATCACTAAAATAGAAACACTATATCAGTGTTCTATCAGACTGATAGAAGGTGTATAGGCCTATACTAATTCTAACTGGACAAGATCTATTGTTGATAAAAAATCCACCTCTAGGTACTGTACTTTTGTGTGGGCAATCTCGTAACTTAGAGGAGTAAGAAGCAAGGGGTTGTGGCCAGAAGCAGTGCTGAAGTTGAGTACAAGGCTCTGAGTTTGAAAATATGTGAGGAGGTTTGGCTACAGAAGGTTTTATAAGATCTTCGTCAGGACTATGAGGTGCCTATGGAATTATATTGCAATAATAAGGTTGCTATTAGCATCGCTAATAACCTGGTTCAACATAATAAAACCAAACATGTGGAGATTGATAGACACTTTATTAAAGAAAGACTGAACAATGGTAGAATATGCATCCCTTACATTCCCTCAAGCAACATATTGCTGATATTCTCACCAAGGGCCTTCTTAGGAGTTTTAGAATTAGTGGGCTTGTTGTGTGTTCAAAGCCTAAGGGTAGTTCTGTAATTTATGTTACCCTATTTATTCTTTCCTTTTTTATTTAGGCTCTTGTTGCATAGTAATTTTCCCCTCTTGAATTCTTTGTTGCATAAGAAAATAATAAGAAAACCCTCTACCGTGGTTTTTCTCCCTATACTAGGTTTCCACGTAAATCTGTGTGTTAGTTCTTTGTCGTTACTTTCAATAAGTAATAAAGTAGGAAAGCAGTTGTTCATTCTATAAATATCCTTGGTGCTCGGAGGGTTACTCGAGTCTTTCGTTTTTGTACTCGATTCATTCCTTGATGGTCCAATTAATAAATAGTAAAGTAATGTTTGGACGGTTAGTGTCTGTTCTGCATAACTCTGGAATCTTAGATGGATAAGATACCCAATTAGATTTAGATAATTGTAATCGTTTATGTTATGGGGTTTACACTCAAAATCACTATTCAAATTTGAGTGAAGAAAGATTTTTTATGGAAACGAATCAACACCACCACAAGTACCTTCATATTAAACTGAGTGGGGTTCAACAATAGGTTTGAGTCAATGATTGGAGAACTTCCTTGAAGAGCAGATACCATATTCAAACCTATAGGTATAGAAAGAGAACTTGTTGAGAATGAGTTTCAGGCTGACAAATGAGTAAGTGCGTGCAAGTTTTTCTTTTCTTTTAAATATATAGAGTAGAGTAGGTAGGATATTAGAACATTTGGGTATGCTTTGGGACCCTTTTTGACAACACTTTAACAAGCTAAACACATTTTTTCTCATATTTGGTTGTTGAACAAGAACAAAAGATCTTAAAGAAAACACTTCTCGAAACTTCAAGAGCATTAGGTGAGTGTTTCCCTCCAAAGTACTTCTTTCAAAAACATTACCCTTAAGAAGATTTCCAACATCATCGTACACCTTGAGATATAATAGAAAGATTACCAGTATCGCCAGCTCTTAATTGCATGGATTGTATGCAAGGGGTAACGCCCTCCAGAACATACATTCTGCTGTTGTTGTTAGGCCAAAATCTGAACTGAAACGTCCATTCATTCCCCTTCACATCTTGAACCTTAACAGGAAGACCTTCTGATTGAGAGATAGGGGGGAAATATGCCTGCAGTGCAATTCAAGGAGCTACATAAGACCAGGGAATACCCCAATAAAATAAATGCAATGTGAAAAGTGAAAACAGAAAACATAAAGAGGTAATCAAAGAAGGAGAAGAAGCAATTCTTACTTCAGCACATGCTTTTGGCAGAACCAAACGACCAATCCGACCAGCATCACTAGCACTCAGCACCTTTTCAAAGAGTGGAACAATAGTAGAGTTCAAACTTAAAACAGGTTAAGGTACATTATAAATTTGAGTAGATAAGTGAAAGCAACGAATATTTACACAAGCAGATTCCATCAAGACAACTAATGAACAACAACAAAACTGAAAATAAAAAGGATACTCTCCAGATAATTGTTCTAGCTCTTGGTCCGTAATCCTTGGCCAGTATCTTGGAAGAAGTTGATTCTTACCTCGACCTTCAGCAGGTGGCCGAGCAATACGCACCAGAGGAGCCATTCCCTTTCTTGCTTCAGAATTAACCGTGGTCCCAGTTTTTATGAGCTTGGGAAATATTGGACGAGATCTTTGGCCAGGTTGAAATGGCAGAATGCTCTTTTCATCCTCGTGAGCAGCACTTCCTGGACAGGGTACCACAAAGTTCGGTGTACCTAATGGAACTCCCAAAGTTATATTTAGTGATGGCTGAGTTAAGGATTCTTTCATATCTTTTAGTTCCAAGTGTGGTCTGCTAGTATCTAGTTTGGAGTACGTAAATGACCCAACAGATGGTTGGCAATTAACAGGTATTTTATTCATATTAAAAAAGCTCGATCCAACTTCCCCAAATGGATTCCTGAGATTTTCTCCTCTGTTTTGTGTAGGAGATGCACTTCTGTCAACTCTTTGACATTGCTGAAAGTGGTCGGGTTCATTTGCCTCCATGATGTTACACAACTGTAAAAGCTTTTCCTCGTTAATTCCATTTCCAACCACTTGATCCTTAACAGAAGCAGGTCGCAAAAGGCCAACATTTCCACCTGTCACTGCATCAAAGCCATTAGAGATTTCATCTCTCCGGATCTGCAATAAAAAGAAATAGAGCTCCATATGAATCCATCTTGAACTTATTATATGAAAAGAGTAATGAAATAATATGTACAAGCCTAACTGTAGCCTGAATGAGTACTTGTTGAACCCATTTAAACGAACATAAACAATTCCTGTTTTTAATGAAAAAAAACTTTCATTCATAAAAATGAAAAAATACAAGTACATACAAAAAAAACAAGCCCATCAAAACACCTCAACTAAAGAATGGGATTCCAAGTAAGTAAAATGTTATTGGGTGAATCAGAACAAAAAAATTTCGAAACGGAAGCCCAAAGGGACACATGAAATCTAACTCCGCAATTATTCCTCTCCCAAATAACCCATAGCACCCCACACACCCTTTCAAACCACCAAAAATGACCTTTGTCTCTAAAAGGCAGATGGAGGAGGAACTCCGCAATCACAGCACAAACGTCATGATGGCTGGCTAACGAGACCTCAAACTCTTGCAAAAAATAACTGCACACCATTGGACATAAGTATTGAAGGAATACCTTGATCACACCATTGCACAACCCCAATACAAAATAGGAAAAATACAATTAAGGAAAATATAAATACACAAATATTAACAATAAAAGAAACAATCAACACTCCCCCCAAGCTAGGTTGAAAGATATCATCAATAGCCAGCTTGTCAATTAAGTAATTGAATTGCCACTTTGGAAGACCTGTAGTTAACACATCTATGATTTGTTCTGTTGTAGGAAGATAAAGGATGCATATTATTCCTTGATCATTCTTCTCCTTTATATGAAGTGGTTATCAACTTCAATATGTTTTGTGCTATCGTGAAGGACTGGATTGTGGGCAACGGAAATTGTCTCGTTGTCACAATAAATGTGCATAGGTATTGTCTAAGAGAATCTCGATTCTTCCAATAGTCTTCTTATCCACATGCTCTCACAAATACCATGGGCTAAAGCCCTAAATTCTACTTCTGCACTACTTCTGGCAATCACACTCTATTCTTTACTTCACCAAGTAACTAAATTTCCTCCAACAAAGGAGCAGTAACCAGAAATGGATCTTCTATCAGTTGTGCTACCTGCCCAATCAGCATCAGTGTACACTTCAACATTTAGATGGTCATGTTTTTTAAACAATATACCTTTTTCTTTTCCTGAAGTAACTCTCAAATATGTTAGGATTCTATAAACTGCATCAAAGTGAGCTGGTCCAGGAGCA
>JACWES010000016.1:68111-144205 GCA_025688845.1 Cucumis hystrix
TTAGATGGTCCTGTTTTTTAAACAATATACCTTTTTCTTTTCCTGAAGTAACTCTCAAATATGTTAGGATTCTATAAACTGCATCAAAGTGAGCTGGTCCAGGAGCATGCATGAACCGACTTACCATACTAGTTGCAAAAGTAATTTCAGGACGTGTGTGAGAGATATAAATCTTCCCACAAGTCTTTGGTACTTTTCTTTTTCTTTTTATCTATTTTTGAATAGCAGCTTTCAATCTTAGGTTCTTCACAATGGGAGCTTCACAATGGGAGATTTTGCTACCTTGCAGCCAAGTAAACCTGTTTCTGTAAATAGATCAAGCATAAAATTCCTTTGGTTGACAAGAATGCCACTTTTGGAACTGGCAAATTCCATGCCTAGAAAATATTTTAAAGGTCCTAGGTCTTTGATTTCGAAATCACCAGCTAACTTTTTCTGCACAAAAGTCAATCTTGTCTCATCATTGCCTATAAGAATGATATCAACCTAAACTATCAAAACCATAACCTTATCATTTCCTATGTGTTTATAAAGCATAGTATCATCGGCTTGACTTTGACTAAATCCAAAACGTTCAAACTAGGCTCTAGGAGATTGTTTAAGACCATATAATGATTTCTTTAACTCGCTTGTTAATCCTGAGATCTACTTCAAAATCAGATGGCAAGTCCATAAATACCTCTTCTTCAAGATCCCCATTGAGAAAAACATTCTTAACATCCAGGTGATAAAGAGGCCAATCAAAATTAACTGCAACAGACAGCAAAATTTTGATAGAATTAATTTTAGCAACTGGAGCTAATGTCTCTTGATAATCAACTCCATAGGACTAAGTAGAACTCTTAGCAACCAATTTGGCTTTGCACCTTTCAACAATACCGTTGGCTTTACACTTTACAGTGGACACCCACTTGTATCCAAGTGTAATCTTGTCTTTAGGTAGTCAACTATATCCCAAGTGCAATTTTGTTTTAGGCCATTCATCTATTCCATCATTATCAATTCCTGTTCAAATCATTTAGAGCCTCATGTGTTTTCCTTAGAACAAACAAGTTGATTATCTTGGAAGCATAGGCTTTACGACGGTCAGACAATCTGTGATAATAAAGATAGTTTGCAATGGGATAACTTTCCTATGGGCAATTGGAATTTCAAGATCAGAGACATCAGATAAGGAATTCTGAGAAGGAGAACTTGAAAAATTATGAGAAGTACTGAGAAATATATGAGAAGGAGAATGTATGTTACTTGGATTTGCATAATCATTCATTAGAGAATTAGATTGGTTCTATGATAGAACAACTATATGTTCTCATTAATTTAAGTCGAAGTTTCATCTAGTATAAACTCGCAATTCAAGTTTTGGACTTGTCAAATCAATCTGTAGTGTTTCTTCCCTTAAGAACTTTTCACACATGGCATCGAAGGAATAGAACTCATAAATTCAGAACTAATGATGTTTGGGGTTAGTGAAATGTCTCAGAAATCATCTTCAAGGTTAGAGTCTCCTCCTGAAGAGAATTTAGGCTAAAAAAATGTTGATTTTCTACGAAAGGCACGTCCATACTCTAAAAAGCTTTTTACTTTTTGGTCGAAAGGCCAAACCATTTGTAAGCCTTCTTAAGGGAGACAATCTACAAAAATGTATTTAACGGCACGAAGATCTATCTTAGTTAGAGCAGAGGTAGGAGTATGAACATAAACAATACACCCAAATACTTTTATTAGTAAATCAGAAAACAATCTAAAACTCTTTGAAGTGATTTAAGGGGGTTTTAAAATTCAAAACTTTAGTTGGCATTCGATTGATAAGGTATGCAACAGTAAGAACTGCATCACCCCATAAATTTTTGGTACATGCATAGAAAACACGAGGGCACGAGCAACTTCAAGTAAATGTCTATTTTTTCACTCAGCAATGCCATTTTGCTGAGGAGTATCTTGACATGTAGCTTATCTTACAAAAAATTGGTCAATTATTCGTTAAAATGTACCGTGCCATTATCAGAGTGAAGAATGTGGACTTTAGTTTGAAATTATTTTGAAACTGGATCTCAATCATATTGTAAAACTTGAACAAGAATCTCTATTACTTTTGACTTTTATGTTAAAAGATAAAGACAAGTTAAACGGGTGTGATCATCTATAAAGGTAACAAACCAACAATTACCACCATGAGTCAAAACTTTAGACGAACCCCAACCATCAGTATGAACCAAGTAAGATGGTGAGGAAGCCTTGTAAGGTTTGGGCAAATATGTGGACGATGATGTTTAGCAAAAATGCAACTTTCACATTGAAAAATTGAACAATCAAGATCTTTAAATAAATTTGAAAATAAATACTTCAAGTAAAAGAAATTTGGATGTCCTAATCTACGATGCCAAAGCATTATAGTTTCTTTAACAAAAAGATAACAGACACTTATCAAGCCCTGAGCTATTTTATGACTAACTGAAACTTCATCAAAGTAATAGAGACCATCAATCATCTTAGCACGTCCAATTGTCTCCCTCGAGTTCTGATCCTTAAAGTACAATGAGATTCATAAAATACAACATGACAGTTGGCATTCTTAAAGATTTTACTAACAGATAACAAATTGTAGGCTACATGGAAAACAGAATGTAACTGTAAGACCACCAATCATTCACACATATAAAAGGAGGGGCAGGAAAGTAAATGAACAAATAAAATGATGAAAGAATGATGGGAAGGGATCGTGCGTGTGGGCATGTGGGGCCAAGGTTCAGGAAAGAGAAAGTTATGGGGAGGGGCTATATAAATAGGTCTTTTAGGGTTGAGGGAGGCAGGTCTATATTTTTATTAGTCTTGGCGGCTGCGTAGCCTGGGAAATATCCAGCTACCCTAAAAAGGAAGCTGGGTTTGTTTTTATTGTTTTTCTGGGTGTTATTTTGAATCCTTATGATTGCTGTACTGTTTTTGGCTATATATAAATAAAGATTACAGAGTGCTGCCTCTGTTTTAGCCATTGTAAGGGTGGAAATATTGCTGTTAATCAAACAGAGTCCTTACATTTGGTATCAGAGCCAATACACTGGGGGTGGTCACGCGAAGAATGGCGCAAAGACAAATAGAAGAACGGGTAGAGGGGACTGAAAAAGAAATTTTAAGTCTCAAAGAGATGATGCTGGAGATGAGGAAAGCGATGGATCGAATGACAGAAGAACTGAGGGAAAACCACAGTTTCAGAAGAAAAGAAGAGGCTGGAATGGCTGAAGGGGCAATGCTGAAACTGAAAGGGAAGATGAAAGAAACTGAGACGTCTGTGGAGTATGGAGGAGGCAACATCGACCGAAGTAAGTACAAAAAACTAGAAATGCCAATGTTTACAAGGATGAACCCTGAATCTTGGGCTTACCGAGCGGAACACTTCTTTGAGATTAACAACTTACCAGAAGCTGAAAAAGTTAAAGTAGCGATTGTTAGTTTTGGGCAAGAGGAAGTCGATTGGTTTAGGTGGAGTCATCATCGAAAGAGGGTTGAATCTTGGGAGGATTTAAAAGAAAGAATGTTTGATTTCTTTAACGATACGGGACAGCAGAGTCTGGGGGCAAGATTAATCCGCATCAAGCAACAAGGTTCATACAGTGATTATGTTAAAAAGTTCGTTACATACTCAGCTCCCCTACCTGATATGGCTGAAAGTGTACTGCAGGACGCATTTCTTACGGGTCTCGAACCAACATTGCAAGCTGAAGTAATTAGTAGACACCCGCAAACTTTAGAGGAGTGTATGAAGGAAGCGCAACTGGTGAATAATAGGAATATAGCATTGAAGCTGGCTGTGGAAGAGATGAGTAAGACAGAACCCAAAAGAACGGGGAACATTAGCCAAATTCAAGGGAAGAATGAGAAGGTTGAAACAAGAAAAACAGAGTTCGCAATGAAGCAAATAACGGTTCCACTAAAAGGGGAACACCAGAAAAAAGATCCTCCAATTAAAAGACTATCGGACAGTGAGTTTAGAGCAAGACTGGATAAAGGTCTTTGTTTCAGGTGCAATGAAAAGTACTCGCCCGGCCATAGGTGTAAGATAAGAGAAAAAAGAGAGCTGATGCTTCTTACACTAAATGAGGAAGAGGACGGGGAAGGGGTAGTAACCGTTGAGGATGAGACCGGCGAAGTAATAGAATTGAGTCAACTAGAAGTGAAGGAGGATACTCCTATTGAATTAAGGCTGATTACGGGTGTTACCTCCAAAGGAACTATGAAATTGAAAGGTCAAGTAAAGGGAAGGGAGGTGATAGTCCTTATTGACAGTGGAGCTACCAATAATTTCATCAGTCAAGTTTTGGTAGACGAACTACAACTGAATATCGATCCTGGAACTCAATTTGGAGTTACAATTGGGGATGGCACCTGTTGTGAAGGAAGAGGAATATGTACGAGGGTAAAGGTGAAGTTGAAGGAATTAACAATCATAGCTGACTTTCTGGCGGTGGAGTTAGGAAAGGTGGACTTAGTGTTGGGGATGCAATGGCTGGATTCTACAGGAACCATGAAGGTGCACTGGCCCTCTCTGACCATGACATTCTGGAAGAAGGGCAGAAGAATAATCCTAAAGGGGGACCCTTCCCTAACCAAGTCAGAATGTTCGTTGAGAACCATAGAGAAAACGTGGCAATCTGGGGACCAAGGATTTCTTTTAGAAATTCAAAATTACGAGGTAGATTGGGAAGATGAAGCAGAATCGGAAACCGAAGTGAAGGGAGAAGAGGAAGGATTACCCACGGTTCAACGACTGCTCGAGCAATATACAGACATATTTAGACTGCCAACAGGTTTACCTCCCAGGAGAACCATAGACCATCGTATATTAACCATATCCGATCACAAACCTATTAATGTTCGACCATATAAGTACGGACATGTACAGAAAGAGGAAATTGAAAAATTGGTGTTAGAAATGCTGCAAGCAGGGGTGATTCGACCAAGTCACAGCCCATATTCTAGCCCGGTACTATTGGTTAAAAAAAAGGATGGGAGTTGGAGGTTTTGTGTAGACTACCGTAAGCTGAATCAGGTCATAGTGGCAGACAAATTCCCAATTCCAGTGATTGAGGAACTGTTAGATGAACTCCATGGGGCGACAGTTTTTTCCAAATTAGATCTGAAATCGGGATACCACCAGATCAAAATGAAGGAGGAAGATGTGGAGAAGACAGCTTTCCGCACACATGAAGGACACTATGAGTTCTTAGTGATGCCTTTCGGTCTTACGAATGCTCCAGCCACGTTCCAATCGCTCATGAACGAGGTTTTCAAACCATTTCTAAGGAGGTGTGTTCTGGTATTTTTTGACGACATTTTAGTTTATAGTGTGAATATAGATGAGCATATGAAACATTTAGGAATGGTATTTGCCACATTGAGGGATCATAAACTGTTTGCGAATAGAACTAAATGTGTAATTGCTCACTCCCAAGTTCAATATTTGGGACATAAAATTTCCAGCAGAGGAGTGGAAGCTGATGAGGACAAAATCCGAAGTATGATCAACTGGCCACAACCAAAGGATGTAACGGGACTGAGGGGCTTCCTTGGACTGACCGGATATTATCGAAGGTTTGTGAAGAGTTATGGGGAGACAGCCGCACCCTTGACTAAATTACTGCAAAAGAACGCATTTAAGTGGGACGAAGAAGCAACAACAGCTTTTGATAAATTGAAACTAGCAATAACAACCATTCCAGTGTTAGCATTGCCTGATTGGTCACAGCCCTTCACGGTTGAAACTGATGCTTCAGGAGTAGGTTTAGGCGCGGTTCTATCACAAGGTGGTCATCCTATAGCCTTCTTCAGTCAGAAACTGTCCCCAAGAGGCCAAAGTAAGTCGATCTATGAGAGGGAATTGATGGTTGTTGTCTTGTCAGTGCAAAAATGGAGGCACTACCTCCTAGGAAGAAAATTCACGATTATTTCAGATCAAAAAGCTCTGAAATTTTTGCTGGAACAAAGAGAAGTCCAACCTCAATTCCAGAAATGGCTAACGAAACTTTTGGGGTATGATTTTGAGATTTTGTATCAACCGGGACTGCAAAATAAAGTGGCTGATGCGCTCTCAAGGAAGGATCAAACAGTGGAGTTAAACACCATGACGACCACGGGCATCGTTGACATGGAACTTATAGAGAAGGAGGTTGAGACTGATCCAGAAATTCAGAAAATTATGGCCGAGCTACAAAAAGGGGTGGATAAAGAAGGGAAATACCAGTGGAACAATGGCAAGCTGTTATATAAAGGAAGGATAGTGTTGTCGAGACATTCATCCCTTATTCCGAGGCTACTACACACGTTCCACGACTCCATACTAGGAGGGCATTCTGGATTTTTGAGAACGTACAAGAGGATGAGTGGGGAATTATTTTGGAAAGGAATGAAGGCAGAGGTGAAGAGATATGTGGAAGAATGTGACATATGTTAACGCAACAAGTTTGAAGCTACCAATCTTGCTGGAGTTCTACAACCTATTCCCATTCCCGAAAAGATATTGGAAGATTGGACCATGGACTTCATCGAAGGATTGCCTTTAGCAGGAGGATACAATGTAATTATGGTAGTAGTGGATCACTTAAGTAAGTATTCCTACTTCTTGACGCTTAAACATCCCTACACAGCAAAGCGAGTGGCTTCCATTTTTTTGGAAAAAGTGGTCAGCAAACATGGAATTCCCAAATCCATTATTACAGATCGAGACAAGATTTTTCTTAGCAATTTCTGGAAGGAATTATTCACCACCATGGGCACAATTCTGAAAAGAAGCACGGCATTCCACCCCCAAACTGATGGACAAACTGAGAGGGTTAACAGGTGCCTTGAAACTTATTTGAGATGCTTTTGCAATGAGCAACCAAAAAAATGGGATAAACTAATTCCTTGGGCTGAATTATGGTATAACACAACCTTCCATGCATCCACCAAAACAACTCCTTACCAGGCAGTTTATGGGCGAACGCCTCCTCCTTTGTTATCGTATGGGATGCGAAAGTCTCCTAACAATGAGGTAGAAGTCATGTTGAAGGAGAGGGATTTAGCTATCAATGCCTTGAAGGAAAACCTATGTACAGCCCAAAACAGAATGAAAAAGATGGTAGACCAGGGTCGTAGAGAACTCCAATTCAAGATAGGTGATGCAGTTTATCTGAAACTACGACCCTATAGACAAAGATCATTAGCCAGAAAGAAGTGTGAAAAGCTATCCCCAAAATTCTATGGGCCATATGAGATTATTGAGCAGATAGGAGAGGTCGCTTATCGTCTGAAACTTCCTCCAGAAGCTGCCATCCACAACGTTTTCCACATTTCCCAATTGAAACTAAAGCTGGGAAAACGACATGTAGTTCAGCAACAACAACCGGTCCTAACCGAGGATTTTGAATTACAACTATGGCCGGAAAATGTGCTGGGGATACAGTGGAACAAGGAGTTGGGAGGAAACGAATGGCTAATCAAATGGAAGGATTTACCAGATAGTGAGGTAACATGGGAATCAGTATATCTATTGAACCAACAGTTCCCTAATTTTCACCTTGAGGACAAGGTGAACTTAGAACCCCGGGGTATTGTAAGACCACCAATCATTCACACATATAAAAGGAGGGGCAGGAAAGTAAATGAACAAATAAAATGATGAAAGAATGATGGGAAGGGATCGTGCGTGTGGGCGTGTGGGGCCCAGGTTCAGGAAAGAGAAAGTTATGGGGAGGGGCTATATAAATAGGTCTTTTAGGGTTGAGGGAGGCAGGTCTATATTTTTATTAGTCTTGGCAGCTGCGTAGCCTGGGAAATATCCAGATACCCTAAAAAGGAAGTTGGGTTTGTTTTTATTGTTTTTCTGGGTGTTATTTTGAATCCTTATGATTGCTGTACTGTTTTTGGCTATATATAAATAAAGATTACAGAGTGCTGCCTCTGTTCTAGCCATTGTAAGGGTGGAAATATTGCTGTTCATCAAACAGAGTCCTTACAATAACATGAGTTCTATTGACAAAGGATAGTTCCTTATCCTACAATAGAGGTAAAACTACCATCGATAATTCAAATCTTTCATTGGGAGAGTATGATTCAAAAAGACAACGGAGACTAGTCATATGACTCGATGCTCCAGAATCTATAATCCACAAAAAGGAGTTAAGGCAAGTGAGGGCTTGAGAACAATTACTTGACTGTGCCAAGGAAACACTAGGATTACTAGATGATGAATTGGTCTTCAACAACTTTAGAATTTGATCAATTTGCTCTTTTATTAAAGAGGCTTGAATCCACAACAGTACCGTTGGAGGCATGTTGATGAGAATTTCTCTCACCTTGCTTAGAACTTCTCCCATTTGCAGGTTTTTCATGGAGGTTTTAATAAATTTCATGTGTATCTAGAGGTTTATTGCAATAGTCACACCAAACACGAGATTTCTCGTGTCTTGTTAGATTGGTCAGACGCCTTCAAAAGCAATATTTTCAGTCACCAATGCAGAACTTTCAACTGAATCAATAGTTTTTTTTTTTTGCCAACATAACATTCCTGTGAATTTCTTCCCCGTGAACTTAAGAGAAAACATCATTAATATTTAGAAGGGTAGTTTTCCCAAGTATCCTACCTCTAACCTCATCGAACTTAACATTGAGACCAACAAGGAATTTGTAAATACGACGTCCTCTACCGTCTTTCTGTAATGCTTTTGGGCTTCTGTAGACTTCCACTCATACTTATCAAAGAGATCAAGGTCTTGCCAAATTCTTTTAAGGGAGTGAAAGTATATGTAATGGTGTTACCTCCTTGTCAAATTTCACCTAGTTTAAGATTCAACTCGAATACTTGTGACTAGTTGCCCAGTTCCCTGGCTATAGAGTAGCACATGTAGTTACAGTTGACGTCTTCAACCAAGGAATTTACAAGCTAGGTCATAAGCTTGGAGTTTTCAACGTCCCACACGGCAAATGAAGGGTCAGTTGGGCTAAGGGCGGTTTTTTCTCCAGTAATATTACCAATTATTCCTTGTCCACGAATATACATCCAGACATGGGGTGAGCATGATAGACCGAAAAACCGAGCCGACCGACCAAACCGAAGTCGGTCGTTGGAAAATGAGAGGGGTGGTCGGGGTCAGTTTCGAAAAGTTTCAAATTGAGAATTTCCAAAAAGTATTTTTAAGTGTTAAACCAACTCAACCTACCCGACCAACCGACCCTTACTCATTGATGTTGAGGTCGGTTTAAACATTTACAAACATGTGGAGTCAGTTTTATCAAAAAACTAACACCGACCAACTGATGATCACCCATGTTCGGACACTTAGGGACCAACAAAGAAAGTTGTCTCCATTAAGCCAAATGGTAGTGATTTGAACAGTGGAAGTGCTGACTAGGGTGCGGTTGTCTACGACCTTGGTGGTAGTGGACTTAGTGTCTGCCATATTGCTAAAGAAACACAAACCCAAGAGAAAATGATGTAAATCTTGCACTTCAAGAATACTGAAAATTTCTTTATCTTTTTATTATTATGTAAAGGTCTTAGAGACCTATTTATACATGAGGGAAGTTGGTTATAACAAACCAACAAAAAGTAAAACTGTTATAAATAACCAAAAGAAAGTAAAACTAACATAACAACCTAATAACCAACTAAAGGTTGGTTGAAAATCAAGAACCTAAGCAAAGATTAAACTAACTACTTGATAACTAACAATTAGTTATAGCTTCCTACATCAACTCCACCCAACCAACAGAAACAAACTCGACCTAAGTTTGATTAAGAAAGTTGAAACTGATCTAGGGGTGGTAGGGATAGATATCAGCAACATTGAAGGTGGAACTGATCTTCACGGTTGGAGGGAGATCTATCTTGTAGGCATTCTATCCCAACTTGGCTAAAATAGGAAAAAGGCCAAGTTTTTTGTTAGTTAGTTTTGAATGTTGTCTAAAAGGCAGGCGTTGCCTTTTTAGATGGATCATTACAAGGTCTCCGACTTCAAAAGTGGTTGGCCTTCAGGGTATATCCGCTTTAAGTTTGTAGAAAGCATTGGAAGCTTGTAAGTGTTGACGAACTTCTTCATGGATTTTTTTTATTGGGTCGGCCACGAGAGTTGCTTCAGCACTAAGATCAACAGGAACAAGCAAGTGTGCAAAGTCATGAGTGAGGTGGGGTACTTGAGTGTAGACAATTTCAAAAGGTGGGGTACTTGAGTGTAGACAATTTCAAAAGGGGATTTGTCTGTGGATCGGTTGGTCATGTTATTGAAGGCAAACTCTGCTTGAACAAGGTTGAGATCCCATTGGTGGGGGTCTCCACTTGGGC
This sequence comes from Cucumis hystrix, assembly GCA_025688845.1. Taxonomy (NCBI): domain Eukaryota; kingdom Viridiplantae; phylum Streptophyta; class Magnoliopsida; order Cucurbitales; family Cucurbitaceae; genus Cucumis; species Cucumis hystrix. Next base: position 78,427 of record JACWES010000016.1, read on the forward strand.
AGCGAAGAAGGTTGCCAAGTCTTCGATTGGTCACTTCTATTTGGCCATCCGTTTGGGGATGGCTAGTAGAGCTAAATAGTAGGTTGGTGCTAAATCGTTTCCATAGGGAGCGCAAAAATAGCTCATGAATTTGACATCCCGATCCGAGACAATACTCTTAAGTATGCCATGTAATCTCCTGAATCTTGCTTATCTTGGATTGGTTTTCTTTTAATGGGAGCTAATTTGGCTGGTTCTTTGTGGGTTTCAGAAGTTATTATGAGGTTCTATAAAATCTCTCCTAACATTGAACAGATTTCTCCTAATTCTCCTTTAATATCACTTACAGTTTTTTCTACATTGGTCAGTTTAATTTCCATAGCTTTTGATGAAGAGGAAGCTTCTGCGTCCATGAAAAAATTTGATCCGAAAAATAGTGCATGTTGGATCGTCGCTTTGATACCAATTTACGTAAATTTTGCACTTCAAGAATACTAGAAATTTCTTCATCTTTTTATTTTTCTGTAAAGGTCTTAGACACCTATATATACATGAGAGAAGTTGGTTATAACAAACCAACCGAAAGTAAAACTGTTATAACTAACCAACAGAAAGTAAAACTAACTTAACAACCTAATAACCACTAAATGTTAGGTTGAAAATCAAGAACTTAGGCAAAGACTAAACTAACTACTTGATAACTAACAATTAGTTATAACTTCCTACATCATAAAAGAAGTAGATAGAGAAAGAAAAACCAGACAAAGGTGAAATTCGACGGCATCGATTGGAGATCATCGACCGGCAGCAGAACATGGTGGATGACGAAATACCTAATGAACAGATGAAATACCAATGGCGGCGAAATGTGGCTAAAGACGAAACACAGTTGCTCAGATCAGAGAAGCAAAACCCGGTGAAACATGAAACACCATAATGTGGCAGGTATTTATCAGAGAACGAAGAAACACCACGACATTTGCTCAGATGTGACCGACCAGTGGGTAGAGGCAAAAACCGAACGAAAAACAAGACCACCTATGGGAAAAAAAAGTCGAGTGAAGGAGGACGATTGCTACAACGGTTGAAGATTCTAGACGTGACGTTTGAAGAGCTCTGAGTGGTCAGAGATGGCGGCGAGTGAGAGCGGTTCGACTGCGGCAGCAACACAAACTACTTCGTTTTTAAGAAAATTAGAACTTTTAGGGTTTCCAAGCTTATTTCCTCTTGATAACATGCGTAAAATGTATTTTTTCTCTTATTTCTCTTAGAAAAGAAAACCATTTCTTTAAATGGAAGAAATGTCCAATACAAATAAATAAGGAAAATATACACAAATATTAACAATAAAGGAAATAATCGACAGAAGATTTGGTCTTTGGCGAGATTCCATGTGTCTCTTTAGGCTTCAGTTTTGAAGCTTTTACCCTTAGTTAGTTGGACCCCCTTCCTTTAGTCGTCGTGTTTTGTTGAACTGGTTGTTTTTTGTATGTCCTTGTATTCTTTCATTTTTTTCTCAATGAAAGCAGTTGTCCAAATAAAAAAATGTGGGACAAAGGCATCCCATATTACTTGGTTCCTAACAATACCCTATTTCTGAAAAGTCGACAAGAAACTAACTTTTCATTAATATAATGAAAGAGATAACTAAACTATATACAAAGCTTATGATGCAAAGATAGAAAGTGAACCGTTAGAAACAGAGATCAAGGGGTCAGAAGGAGCATCTGGATCTTTCAACCCCCAAAGTGCCTTCATCATATCTGTGTACAAGACGAATTAACTACAACAATAAACAAAAGGCAAGAGGCAAACTATCTTGGTTACAATGAAGAAATAAAGACTCCAATTGAGGCAAATATCTTGAATAGAATAGCCATCAAACAACCTTGATTGAGTGCACCAGGAGGATGCTAGTAGATAAGCAGAAATGTTCAATAGAATAGCCATCAAACAACCTAGTTAGAATGTGTGAAATGTTGCTGCTAATGTTCTAACTGAAAACCCATTGTAGATTGAAATATGACAGTAACTTCCTCCAGCAATTTCTGGAATATGCAATCAAAAAACACATGCTGTAGGCCTTCACCACTTGCTAGACATAAATGACAAATGGAAGGGGATAGGTAAAGAGATTGGGGTTTATGTTGTAAAATCTCAAAGCAATTAAGTGATCCAAAAATAATTATCCAAACCAGAATGTTAATTCTCTTTGGGCTTTTTGTCTTTGAAACAGCTTGGAAAAGCTCTGTCTAAAGGGAGAGAGGAATTTAACTGCTTTGACAAGGATTTAACTGTAAATTTACTAGAAGAGTCTAATGACCAACTCTTAACTCAAACTCAGATGTTTAGGAAGGAGTTTTCCCTTCAAGACAGACCAAAAGGAGCTGGAATCCTCTTTTAAAGGCCTCCGGAACAAAAGATTCCAGAAATGTTGAACTAGGTTATTAGCAATACTATTAGCTAACTTTATTATCACAAAAATGTTTTATTAGTGTCTCACACTCCTGATAAAGATCAGTAAGTTTTGGAGCAAAATTTCCTCAAATATTCCCAAACTCATAGCTCGGTATTCGTTCTCGGTGTTGCTCCTAGCCACAACACTTTGCTTCTTACTCCTCCATGTTACACGACTTTCTTGAGCAAAATTTCTTCAAATATTCCCAAACTCATAGTTCGGTATTCGGCCTCAGTGCTGCTCCTAGCCACAACACTTTGCTTCTTACTCCTCCAAGTTACAAGATTGCCCCAAACAAAGGTACAATAACCGGAGGTAGACTTTTTGTCAACAACAAATCCCGTCCAATTCGAGTCAGTATATGCCTCAATAGCCTATTGGTCTGTTCTTCAAAACATTAGCCCTTTACCCGGTGTTGTTTTCAAGTATCTCACAATTCTGTTGACAGCTTACATGTGTTTCTCATAAGGAGCCTGCATAAACTAGCTTACAACACTCACAACAAAGGAAATATCAAGACGAGTATGGGATAAGTAAATCAATTTATCCACAAGGCGCTGATATTATTCTTTGTCAACTGGAACTTGATCATCAGAGTTTCCTAGTTTACAGTAGAATTCAATAGGAGCGTCAGCAAGATGACATCCCAACATATCTGTCTCGGTTAGCAAATCAAGGGTTTATTTTCTCTGAGACACGGAGATACCTTCTTTAGATCTGGTCACCTCCATTCTAAAGAAATATTTCAGATTTTCCAAATCCTTGATTTCAAATTCATCACTCATTCTCTACTTTAGTTTACATGATTTTTGTCTGATATCTCCAGTCAAAACAATGTCATCCACATAAACTATTAGAACAACGATCTTTCCTATCTTGGAAACCTTTGTAAATAAAATATGACCAAAGTGCTCCTGATTGTACCCTTGAGACTTAACAAAGGTGGTGAATCTATCAAACCATGCTCTGGGAGACTGTTTCAAACCATATAGAGATTTATGTAGTTTACACACCTACTGACCATACTAGGCTTCAAATCTAGGTAGGGGGCTCATGTAGACAGTAGAGTTCCTCCACAAGGTCTCCATTCAGAAAAGGATTCTTAACATTCAATTGGTATAGAGGCCAATCTTTGTTCACAGCAACAGATAGCAAGACTCTAACAGTCTTCAACTTAACAACTGGAGAAAAAGTTTCTGAATAGTCAATACTATAAGTTTGAGTAAATCCCTTTGCAACTAACCTTGTCTTGTATCTGTCAAGAGTACCATCTCTTTTGTATTTGAGAGAGAACACCCATTTGCATCCCACAATTTAGTCCCTTGGGGAGAGCATAAATCTCCCAAGCTCTATTCTTGTCAAGAGCCTTCATCTCTTCGATGATAGCATTCTTCCATTCAGGACACTTTAAAGTAGTGTAGATATTTTTCGATATTATTGTAGAGTCAAGGCTTGCTGTAAAAACTTTCAACTATGGAGAGAGACTGTCATAGGAAACGTAGTTGAAAATGGGATGTTTACTACAGGACCTGGTACCTTTTCTTAAAGCAATGAGAATGTCAAGAGAGGGATCATACTCATCAAGTTTCCCTGTACGACCCTGTTCAGCTTCATTATTACTAATTTCTAATCTGACCTCAGTCTTATTACCACTGTTCTTTTCTTCCACATTTTCAAGAATAGCAACATCAGTCCTGACATTCTCACTCATCGTATTATTAGTACAAGGTTCAGTAGGGTTTTCCATACCTTGATCTCGAGGAGGTTCAGAGTCTTGGACTAGAGCCGGCAGCTGACTAGTAGGAGACCTAACTTCCTTTCTGAGATTCTTCCTGTAATACGTTTTCCAAGGAACTTGGTTTGTGGGTAGGACTTTGAGATGAGGATCAACGTCAGACACGGTACAAAGAGAAGGTTCGATAAATTCGAAGGAGTTGTTAGACTCTTCACTCATACTCTCCCCCTGAAGATGGCTAACGGGAAAGTAGGGTCGATCCTCACAAAAAGTAACATCTATAGTGACAAAGTATTTCCTGGACGATGAGTGAAAACATTTATAACAGCATTGATGAAGGGATACCCAACAAATACACATTCCTGAGCCTGAGTGGTAAATTTGGTTTGATTATGGCCAAAATTATAGACATCAGCGGTACACGCAAACACACGAAGAGGAATCTCAAAAACAAGACGAGTAGAGGGGTAGGATTCCTTAAGACAATCTAAGGGAGTCTGAATGTGGAGGATACAAGAAGACATTCTATTGATTAAATGAGTTGTTGTAAGAATAGCATCTCCCCACAGGTATGAAGGAAGGGAAGTGGATAGCATAAGGGAACGGGGTACTTCCAGAACGTGACGATTTTTTCGCTTGGCCACCTCTTTTTGTTGAGGAGTGTAGGCGCACGAGTTTTGGTAAACAATCCCTTTGGAGGCTAGAAATTCACTAAGGTTATGATTTCTGAATTCCCGACTATTATCACTCCAAAGAATTGTAATTTTTGTATGAAATTGTTTTTCAATGGAGTGATAGAAGTTTTGGAAAATAGAGGAAACCTCAAATTTATCGACGATAAGGTAGACCCAAGTAAGACGGGTATGAGGTGGGGACCTTGGAAGGACCCCAAAAGTCATTATGGATAAGTTAAACAGTCTTGTGGGTTTATATGGTTGTGAGGGAAAAGAAACCCGATGTTGTTTTGCTCGAATACACACATCACAAGATAACGAGGAGACATCAGTTTTAGAAAATAGATGGGAAAACAAATACTTCATATGATTAAAGTTCATGTGACCCAACCGAAAATGCCACAACATAAAGTCATGTCCAGAAATACTAAAATAGGAAGACAGTGAACTAGCCTTAGAGATACTACTATCGGAGGTGTCATCGTCAAGGATGTACAGTCCCCTGCTATGTCAAGCAGTGCCAATCATCCTCCCCTAACTCAAGTTCGGAAAACAAACAGATTCATGTAAGAAAGTAGTTTTACAGTGCAGCCCACGAGTGATCTTATTGATAGATAACAAATTGTAAGAAAGCTTAGGATCATGCAAAACATTCTGGAGAGAGAAACCGTCAAAGTGAACTATTTGTCCTTGGCCAGCAATCAGGGCGAAAGAGCCATCGACTATTCAATTTTCTCATTACTGCCACAAGGGATATAAGAGACAAAGTGCTCTGAAAAACTTGTCAAGTGATCTATGTCCCCCAGTCCAAAATCCAAGATTTCTTCCCATCAACACTAATAAGACCAAGCGACTGAGACATACCTGACCAAGCAATGGCGCCTAGAGTAGGAGGGCTAGTTTGGCTAGTAGTAGGGTCAATTGACTTAGAGGTGCTGACAATCTCCCTCACATCGGTACACCCAGAGTTCTATTGCTCGTTGGAGGAACGTTTGTTACCTCTTGGGGACCGACTGAGTTTCTAATACTGATCCTTGGTGTGCTATTGTTTTTTGCACTGCTCACATACGAGGATTGGTTTCCAACTATTCTTCTCATTATCGTGGGTCGAGAATCAAGCACTAAAGGCAGCAAAGTTAGTTATATACTTCGAAGGTACATTAGGGAGCGAAGTTACCAGGTTCTTTGAATACACCGGTAGATTGGTCGATTTAGATTGTGTCGAGGATGCACCAACTTCAAAAACAACTCCGTTGTAGGTTTGGTTAATCCCGGGACACAAACATATGGTTGTCCATAACCGAAGGGTGCCGATGACTCACCCGCTTCAATCCCTGATCTACTATGGAGTTAGTAAGCCCCGTTCCCATAGAAGAAAGGTTGCTATAAAGAGTCGAGGGACAGACTTGCATTGCTGCACAGATTTAACAGTTTTGTAGGTTGTTGTCTGGCGGCGATGGGCACACGTGTGGCGGCAGATGACTGGAAGGGTAGGCTGGTTGGATAGACGACGGGACGTAGAGGAGGTTGGGCTGGGCGGTGGGATGAAAGGGCAACGGCGGTGGTCCCACGCACCTTACAGAGGCGGCAGTGAAATGGTTTCTGGCCAAATAGTTGTGTAGATGAAGGCGAGGGTTGACCCATTGGATAGATCGACGGCATTTGAATCCTTTGGAATAGTTTTTCAATGGCGGCGGCGGCAGCGTCCACGGTGGCAGCGATTCCAGTGGCAGCTTCCGGTTCAATCTGGTTTTTCCTAAACTGTTTTCTAGAGTTTCGTTGTTGCTTTGTTCTGATACCATCTTGAAAGCAATAAAAGTGAAACCAAGGCTTACGTGGAAACCCGAGAACCGGGAGAAAAACCACAATGTTTTTAGTTTTTATTATTTTTCTGATGAATGAATATAATAGGTACAAAGAGGGAGAATAAATAGAATACAATAAGGAGTAAAAAAGGAAAAGATTTAGGAAATAGGAAAAATCTTCCATATTCTTTCCAAAAATACTTTAAGGGCCAAGCCCACTAATTCTAACAACCGGCACAACCATAAGAGATGAAATGCTTCGAAAAACCTGTCAAGTGATCCGTGGCTCCCAAGTCCAAAATCCAAGGATGTTTCCCATCAACGCTAATAGGGCCAAGGGACTAAGGCATACCTGACTGAGCAATGATGCTTAAAGTATGAGGGTTGGTCTGGCTAGCAGTAGGGTTGGTTTGGATAGCCGTAGGGCCAGTGGATTGAGAGGTGCCAGTCTCCCTAACATCGGCACGCGCTGAGTTCTGTTGCTCGTTGGAGGAACATTGTTTGTTACTTCCTGGGGAACGACCGTGGAGTTTCCAACACTAATTGTTGATGTGTCGTTGTTTCTTAGAGTGCTCACAAACGAGGATTGGTTTTCCACTATTCTTCTCATTATCATGGGTCGAGAATCGAGCACTAAAGGCAGCAGAGTTAGTTATATAATTCGAAGGCACATTTGGAAGCGAAATTATCGGGTTCTTGAAATATATCGACAACACAGTTGGTTTGGAATGTGTCGAAGACTCGTTCGCTTCAACCCCGATCTATTATGGATACCATCAGTCCTATTATTATAGATAAAGGGTTGTTGTAAAGGATCGACACCGAGAACAAACAGATCTGAAAGTTTTTGTGGTGGCTGTCCATAATCAGAGGACATGGGCAGCGTGTGGGGCTGCGGCTGACCAGAAGGGTATAACCGTTGGACAGCCGACGATGAGTAGAAGGGATTGGGATGGGCAGTGAGACAAAACGGCAGCGGCACGTGGGCCCACGCGCCTGACAAGGGTGACGCATGAGGTATTTTCTGGTCAAATGGCAGCGTGTACGGCAATGAGGCTGGTCCCACTGTGTAGATCGACAGTTTTTTAAGCTGTTGGAGTAGTTTTTCCATGACGGCGGCAATCTCGACGACGACAGAAGCTTCTGGTGTGGTCTGGATTTCTACTAGGCTATTCTCTAGGGTTTCGTTATTTCTTGTCTCTGCTACCATATTGAAAGAAATAAACACGAAAAACTAGGCTTACGTGGAAACTCGATTACCGGAAGAAAAACCACGATGTTGTTATTTTATTATTTTCTAATGATTTACAAAGGTACAATGAGGAAGATTAAATAGAATACACAAGGGCATAAAAAAAAGGAAAATAAAGATTTATGGTAAGGTTTCCATAAATAATTTTTCCATAAACACCCTAAGGCCAAGCCCACATATTCTAAAATTTTTATTGTATGCAATTGTATTCCCCAAAACGTAATTCTAAATCTTTATCACTCACTAAGCTATTAGCTTACGTTTTAAATTTCCCCTCCCTAGGTTAAGCGAATAAGTGCCATCGGGCGAGGCAAGATGTGAGACTCGTGCCTAGAATAGAAGGGTCATTTTGACTAAGTGTGAAGAAGAGGTGTTTTGAGAAGAATCATATGTTTTGAAGTTGGCGTTGAAGTGAGGCGACGCGTTGAAGGAATACACGTTTAATACAAAAAATTATGTGTTCTAAAGTTCAACACAAGATGAAGTCAGGCGAGGAAACGTCTAATTTTGATTTGACAGCTGCTTACGTGTAAGATTAAGGTTAAGCATGGTTTGAAACATGAATAAGCTTACATGTGTAATACTTCAAGAGCTGGCAAGCTTAAGAAGAATTAAGGCTGACTAATCTAACTTTGAAATAGTATAAATAAGGGTGGACATCATTAGAAAAGAGGTTATGCTGAAATTCTTAATGTCACCCTACTAAAGGAAGAAATATTAGGTGAAGAGAAGATTTTGGGAGAAACTAGGCGTTCTGAAGAAGGGTTTAGTCTGTGAGTGATTTTCAATTATTGTTAAAGATTTTAAAAGCTTCCTTTCGATTGTAATGTTGTTTCTTATGATAATGTTTATAAAGAAATGTTTTCTAAAGAAAAATTTCGTGTTATGCTTAAAGTAAGAATTTATGCGTGATGATTCTATTGAATGCTATGTTTGTTGTAAATCATTAGTCTTATTCCTATCGTGTTAACTATTATGTGGACATAATGAGTAAAGGCCTGCATAGTGGAGTGAAGCTTGCCAATGCATAAAAGATATGTATTGAGCTTAGCGGCCTGAGCAAATGGATATAAACTACGAAATTCTCCAAGGGATCTGTTGATGAAAAAGCCATCACAGTAGTCTTTGTGGGAATGGTTCATGTTCCTGGCGAAAGGAATAATGAAAGGCTATTGTGTGATTTATGATTTATTGAAACAAGGCGTTGAAGCTTGTTTTATGAAATGATTTTATGTGTTGCATGCCCAAAAAGGTTTTCCAAAACTATCACTCACTAAGTATTTGACTTATGTGTTAAGTTTCCCTTTCCTCAGACGATCAGGCGTTGAGGCCAAGTAAAGAAGAGTAGAGGGAGCAAGCAAGGTGTTTAAAGTGGGAAGACTCTTGAAGGCATTTAAGTTTATTTTATAATTCTTGTATTAAGAAAGCATGCAAAGTGTAAAATTTGAATCATTTGGTTTAAAGTTAATAAAAGAAGTTTTTGTTGTTATCCACTGCGTTATGGAATATTTTCTTACCGCCTAAATTTAAGGTTTAAATTTAAAATTGCTAGGTGATTAAGTTAAAGACTTAAGCTGAGCGTTCTGGCGTTTATTCAAGGCATCAGAACAGCTCAAGTCACACCACGTGCCGCATGGAAAATTTCAGAACGCGTGCGAGGTGTCACGGACATATTTTTCCAAAGTGAGTTTACCTTTGGTTATATGCTCCGATTAGCTCCCACTTATCTTATCTTTAAGCACCATAGTTAGTTTAGGCATTTGCTTTTCATTTGAAGTCATAAAGCTTGGGTGTGACGTTTCGGCATTTTCATATGCAAGCCTACCAGAGCCAAAAATGTCAAAATGTACTATAGGGGAGGCACACCAGTTGAATCCCCGCCCAAGCATTAGTTGTACTCTTTGCAAGCAACCCTTTTTCCTTGCAACTGACAGTCTTTAATGCTTATTGTAACGTCTATTTCAATGTATTTCTTTCTTTCCCGCGTTTTATAAATAAAATTTTCCAAGAACGCGAAGGAAGGTTACGACATACGTCGACGTTACCCGCAACTTTCGGATTTTGATCGGCTGACTTGTTCATCGAGTTAGAACAAGTGCCGCACAATCGTCCGTCTCAAGGTTGAAACGCTACGATTGTGACAAGTGGTATCAGAGCCTAAGTTGGCTGAGCGACAGTTGAGACAGAAAGATGTCGACTGTAAACCGAACGGGTAAGACCCATGAAGAACGATTGGTGGGGATCGAAGAGCGGATGCTCCACCTGATGGAAGTTCCTGATTCCATCCGATTTCTTGAGGAGCGACTTGATGAAGTCGCCAAGAAAGCCGATGCCATCGATGCGGTGTCCGGTCGTCTGGACGGATTACCCATACGAGATTTGTTAGCTAGAGTCGATACTCTAGAGTCACGAGTTATAAGAACTGGAAATGTCACCTACGAGCGTGGGGACAGTTCGGCGGGCGCTGCTGCCCAGATTGAAGAACGAGTTATTGAGCTAGATAACTCTCAGAAGGATATAATGGAAATGATAAACGGCATGACAGAGGATTTTCGAGCCACCCTGGATGTCGTTAGAAATGAAATCGCAGAGGTGAACACGAAGGTGAACCTTACAATGCGAGCATTGGCAAATCAAGCTCCAGCTGGAGGAGCAACTACAGGTTGCAAGATAAAGATCCCAGAACCCAAGCCCTTCTGTGGGGCAAGGGATGCAAAGGCACTGGAAAACTTTATCTTTGACATTGAGCAGTATTTCAAAGCCACGAACACCAATACGGAAGAAGCCAAAGTGACGTTGGCGACCATGCGTCTATCTGAAGATGCAAAGTTGTGGTGGAGATCCCGATATATGGACATTCAGGAAGGGCGTTGCACAATAGATACTTGGGACAGTTTGAAGAGAGAACTCCGCTCGCAATTTTTCCCCGAGAATGTTGAAATTTTGGCTCGTCGGAAATTGCGGGAATTAAAACACACTGGAACCATTCGGGAGTATGTGAAGCAATTCGCGGGGCTGATGTTAGACATATCCGATATGACCGAGAAGGACAAAATCTTCAGTTTTGTCGAAGGGTTGAAGCCGTGGGCAAGGACTAAGTTGTATGAGCAGAAAGTTCAAGACCTCACGTCAGCCTATGCAATAGCTGAACGTTTGTTCGATCTATCTGGTGATTCTCAAGAGACGAGACGTCATCAAAGCTCTTCACCTGGAAGAGATAGAAACAGCCGACCGAATTCTCCCAAGGCCGCCAGTGAAAACAGAAGTCCGGTAGAGACCGCAAGCCTTCCCAATCCAACACGGGAGACACCTGGAAAAGACGTGATAGTCCAAACACGTCGAATCGTCCTCTCAGTTGCTACATATGTAACGGGCCACATCGGGCAAGGGAATGTCCAGATAAAGCGGCCTTCTATGCCTTTCAGGCCTCTTTGACTGCAGACTCAGATGACAAGTTGAGTCAACCAGAGGAGGAAGAGGGGCAAATGGAGGAAGTTCAAAATGTTCGAGTGGGAGCCATAAGACTCTTGTCGTCCCTCCAGAAGAAAGCGGGGGAGACAAAGGGAAGCACGAAAGGGGGCCTAATATATGTTGACACCTGGATCAACCGAAAGCGTGCAAGGAGCACTATGGTCGACTCCGGTGCAACTCATAATTTTATAACGGTGGCCGAAGCCAGACGACTAAACCTTCATTGGAAGAAGGATGCGGGAAAAATGAAGGCCGTGAACTCTACAGCTCTACCCGTCGTTGGAGTAGTGAAACGAGCGGTGATACAGTTGGGAGGATGGAGCGGTTTCGTTGATTTCGTAGTTGTGGGCATGGATGACTTTGACATAGTCCTTGGAATGGAATTCCTTCTTGGACATCAAGTGATCATGATGCCTGCAGCTAGATGTCTGGTGATCACGGGGTCTACCCCCACCGTTGTGCAGACAGACCTTCGGCAACCCAAAGGACTGAGAATGATCTCGGCCATGCAACTGAGGGAGGGCCGTGTTAAGGAAGACACAAGGTGTGTCGTGGAGAAATGTTGTGATGGGAAACGTGATAGTTTGCCCATGTCAGAATTGCCTACGAAGAGTAATTGTCGTATGGCGCAGTTAGAGTCAACTGGACTCCGAAGACAGTCACAGAGATTGTCTAGTGCAGGATTCACTAGACCTGCAAAAGCTCCGTATGAAGCTCAAGTCCTCTTACGGAAGGAAGAGAATGGACGGTTGTGTGCCGACAACCGTGTCCTAAAGCAAGCCCCGAGGAGAGGGCCAATTCTTGGGTCCATGAGTGTGATCCGACCTATTGAAGCTTACGCTGAGGCGTCTAATCATGCATCAGGTGGTGTCCTAGTGCCGAGTGGACACCCCGTCGCATCGGAGAGTCTGAAGCAGAGTGTGGCAGAAGACACTTATACAATGTTTGGGAAAGGAACGCTTGCCATGGTACGCAGTCAGAAGGACGTGAAACTGTATTCACAGGGATCTACCCATGCCAGAGAGATGAACCACACAGTTACCAGTCGCCTCGGTACTCAGTTGGAACTGACTTCGAGTCAAGCTAAGTGGCAAGGAGGCCTATTTGATCTTGATTTTGGGTCAGAATGTAGGAAAGGAGTGAGAAATCGGGCAACTGATGCTCTTAATCGAAGTAATGACCATGCGGTTCCGTGCATGTTGGCCCGTATACAGGCGTGTCAAGTGGACGGCCTAATGTGGGACGCATTAAAGGAATCCTTGAAAAGTTACTCTATGACTCCGGATGGTGTGAGTTTGGCGAGGGCCAGTGGAACAAGACCAAAGAAGGGGATCCAGTTGTGGGAGGAGACCAGATGTCGTGTCAGTGGCGTGTTGAGTTCATCGGCAGGTGGAAGATGGGTCGAGATTGTGGGCGACAGACAACCTGTACTGTCGCGCCTTATTGACCCCTTCGGTGTCGGTAAGAGCCCTCAGACTGGCGAGATTACCAAGCGATGGAAGCAAGAACCAGACATTGTTCGAGTCGGTCTAGAGAGAGTCTTGAAGCGACCGAAAAGATGGGCAGATGGGAAGCATCAACCTTTGGACCTTCGTGTGGAAGGTCAAGTCATCGCGAAGCTGCGACCTGAAATAACTCGGTTACGAAGATGCAAGGATCATCACCTCGTGGGAGGACACGAGGAACTAACCGAAGTTGAAGAAGTCCTTGCGAAGGAAAGTGAGGATAAAGAGGAAGACCCACGGAGAGGGTACACAGTTCTTGGCGAACCGAAAGAACCTCCTCGTGGAAGAAGCAAGCAGAAGACGTACCAAGGATCGTGAAGCGTGGAAGCAGAAGATCGAAGGATTCCAGCTTTGACAGTCGACGGGGACGTCAACTCTTTAAGTGGGGGAGTGTGTCACGGACATATTTTTCCAAAGTGAGTTTACCTTTGGTTATATGCTCCGATTAGCTCCCACTTATCTTATCTTTAAGCACCATAGTTAGTTTAGGCATTTGCTTTTCATTTGAAGTCATAAAGCTTGGGTGTGACGTTTCGGCATTTTCATATGCAAGCCTACCAGAGCCAAAAATGTCAAAATGTACTATAGGGGAGGCACACCAGTTGAATCCCCGCCCAAGCATTAGTTGTACTCTATGCAAGCAACCCTTTTTCCTTGCAACTGACAGTCTTTAATGCTTATTGTAACGTCTATTTCAATGTATTTCTTTCTTTCCCGCGTTTTATAAATAAAATTTCCCAAGAACGCGAAGGAAGGTTACGACATACGTCGACGTTACCCGCAACTTTCGGATTTTGATCGGCTGACTTGTTCATCGAGTTAGAACAAGTGCCGCACAATCGTCCGTCTCAAGGTTGAAACGCTACGATTGTGACACGGGGCGGGGCATAACATGAGCGGAGGACAATGCTAAGTACCGGATGTGTTGCATAGTAGTAGTTAGCTTAAGCTTTGTAATCCTTTATGTTGTAAGTTGTATGCTTGCGTTGTAACAAGATTGTTAATAAAAGGATTACTAATTTTTTTTTATATCGCATGTTGTCCTACTGCATGGTAGAAGCTTTCACCAGCATGATCACACTTAAGGTTTAGGTTAAGTTGAAAGAAGTATTAGACGTTCTGGTGTTTCACCTCGAAACGTCGGTTCGCCCAAGTCATGTCCACACTTGGTACGTAGAGGTCGCATTTTGAACGGGGGCATGACTAGACACTAACTCTCTTACTTTCATTCTTCCTCTATTTGCTTACTTTGCTTGCTTTTCTTTCTTTGCTTGGTTCACAAATGAGGATCACACCTTCTATTTATAGACATGAAATCCTTGCAGCTCAAGCCAAAGATTTCTCTAGAATTGTAACTATTCTAGATATTTTTCATATCATCCTTATTTAAAGGAATTTTAGAATTTCTTAATCTAAAAAATTTAGGATATTTCTAGATTTTTTCTTTTAGATATTTATTTACACCTTTCAACGTAATTCTAGAGAAATCTAATTTACACACTAATGACGTATTATGGATACTTCAAGACTCTTCTAGACTAGCGAGTGTTGCTATATATTTTAACAAAGCCACATTGCATATCCTGCAGGCTTTTCTGCTAGTGATTGGTACTAATTTCAGCTTCGCTTAGAGCCAAAGGTCGGAAGTACCCAAAACACAAAAAAGGTGTGTGTGTGTGTGAAGAATAAACTTCTTAAATCACCAATTGACTCTAAGGTTTAAGCACCAGGCAAATTTAATATTATATCACTCAATACTCTCCCTCACTTGTGGGCTTGATATATGAACACCCAACAAGTGAAAATCAATTTTAGTTGGGGAGAAAATAACATTGTAGGGACTTAAACACATGACCTCCCTAGACCACATGCTCTGATACAATTCCACTGCAAGGGTTTGCATTTTAACAAAACATTCATAAATTTATCATCAAAAGCATAACTGATTACAAACGAGAAGCCTTCCATATCATGACAACTCAAAGTTTATTTTATGTGAATTTGAATATGCTAAAAGCAACAAAGAGAAGCATTGAAATGGGTAGAGAAACTGATGTCAAATCTAAGTGTCATCAGAAGTTGGCTAATTCAGATACCAATCTTACCACACCAAGTCGAGATCTTTTCACACAACCTGTGCACCCAATACCTCCATAATCCAGACATTCAAACATAGATTTAGAAACTATACACCCACAGTGAATTCTCTGAAATAGAAAAAATGTTTCATATATAAGATCACTATTAGAATTGGACATGGACAGATTCCTACATACGTACTTGCACACACATAAATTGAGACTGAGAGAAGGCATTTAAACTAAAGGTCATTACCAGCACATTTGCATACCTTGCCACAAAAACTGCAATCCCTCCAACCAGCTTCCTCTGAGTGATATGTATCACAGAAGACTAAATTTTCATAAGCGGATCTAAATCACGCACAGTATCAAGGGACAGTGAAGGGTTAGAAGATACAGAAGATAGTGACATCAATTTTAATATAGCATAACACTACAATTTATAAATTTTTTCTTGTCAATGAGTGATACGTAACTCAAAATTAAAAATAATAAAAAAAAAAAGAAGTAAAGATAGATCCCTCGTAGCATGAAATAAAAGCCTAAACAGCCTACGGAACTAAATAAACTGGGTAAAAAAGTAGCCCGAAACAAAGAGTAATTTAAAGAGAAATTAAAATAAAATAAAATAAACATGTTGCCCTCTAAAGCTAACAAAATTACAAACATCAGTATTAACTGAGAGAAATTAAGCTTCAATATGTATAGCGAGATTCATATGAAGAGATTAAACTGTATGGATGGTAATAAAAGGAAATGAAAAATCCTCTGCACCGTATGAAACTCTGTTATACACGTTTCTTAAATTCTTTAATAGAATTCTCGACGGCAATGAATAGAAACTAGAAAAGAGAATATTTTCTTTAATTATAATTATTAAACAGAAATAGGAAATTAAATTCTATGTGTATGCATGTATAAACTTTCCTTGTCAATCCTGCCCTTTGAGCAACCCATTTTCCAGAGAGAATGTGGAGGCATAATCCAAGCTTTGAAATTAAACTCTCATCTAATCGGTCAATGTGGATGGAACATCTTATGCTTCACACACTCAAATTGGACATAGTAGTACAAGCTCAACTCAAAGTAGTCATAACGAATATTCACCAATTGATAAATCTAAATGACCTAGTTAATTAATTGGAAATTTTGGATAGGAGGATGCGAGTAATTTTCTGTAAATGAAAAGATAGTTAAAGGGGGAAGGGCAATATTAGGAATTTTGATATATAAGATGGGTACAGGGAAAAGGGAAAGAAAGGAATGCATTTAAGGAAACTGGGGTGGGAAAATCAAATGAAGAAATAGAAGGGAAAATACCCGCAGTTAAGGCAGAGATTTGCGAATCCGGCGGATCCCAGAGGCCATCCTTTGGTCCAGTGTTGGGAGGTGGGGGCTGGGCAAGACGTGTTCATGCAGCGGTTGGAGGCCATAGAAGTGGAGATCAAGCAAAAGAAAACCCTAAAATAAAAGAGGTTTAGAGAAGAGCGTGAGAGAGGAGGAGGAATGGGGAGAGAGAAATGAGGCCATGGAAGGAGACCAGGGGAGAAGGCTTTTTAGCAGTTAGCAGTGCAATGGAGAGAGAAGAGAGTGCATGCAAAGCAACAGATGCATAAAATGCATGCACGACACTTGAACACACGCCGCTTAACAACTCCTCTCCTCTCCTTCACCATAACAACCTCTCTTAATAGTCTTTTTTTTCTTTTTCTTTTTCTTTTTTTTTTCTTCTTCTTCTCTTTTCTTTTCCTTTCCTTTCTTCTCTTTTTCTCTTTTGATTTGTTTTGTTTTTGCCTGTGTTTTTCATACACTCATACCCTCAGCCCTCCCACACACGCCGTCTCACCAAACTTCCCCTGTTACTTCCTTTAAATTGCCGACACGTACATCCACAGCAGTTATTTTTAATTCAACTGTCTACGGTAACACATCAACAACTATTTTGTGACACCATCCCAAGCTTTCTAAGTTTCCTTTTTTAAAAAAATAAATAAACATCCAAGGCTATTGCTGGAACAGTTGTCCACCCATCCCTCACCCTCCACGCCCACTGTATTTCTACCATTTCTCTCTCTATTTTAATTATTATATACAATTTTTCTTTTAAGTAAGATGAGGCCAATTATGAACATTTGGAATAATGGCTCACTAAAATAATAATTAAATTGCATCTAAACTCTTTCTTCTTTTTTTAATTAGCCTGATTTTCATTTTATTCAACGCTGGAAAAGGGAGCTATCATACAGACTATAATTCCGTGATATTATATTATTGTTGACTTTATCGAAAATTATGGCTTATGTATTTAATATCGCATCAACATTATTTTTCCCTGACGAGATGAAATTAGTTTTCAGTCTTTTGATTTTTAGTTCTTATTTTCTAGAAAACGAAAAAAGTTAATTTTTTCAACAAAAAAATAATAGTTTTTCAAAACTTTTTTTAAAAGATAATTTATTATAAATATTAAAACTGCATATAATTTACAAAATATAACAATTTTTTATAGTATTTGAAATTTATTAATATCTTTACTCTATTTTAAAATGCTCTTTTTAATGTGTGTTGTTATTTTTATTAAAAGAATGGTTGTAGTAATAAGTAAAAGTCTTTGATCAAATGGTTCTCTCTCTCATTTTAGAAATAACGATGTTCAAAGAAATTTAATTTGTTGAATTCAACTATTTTATTTATATTCATTTCAATACCGTGAGTACAATATTTGATGTTGGATAATTTTATTCTCTATCGAAAAACAAACTTTACCTCTAAGTTTGATGACTTTTCTTTATGATAGACATTTTATTCATGTTGATCTTCTTGGATGATCGACCTTTTAAACACTAGTTGATCAACTTGGATCAACCTTTGACTTGTTGATTAACTTGAATCGATTTTTAACTCGTTAATTAGTTTAGATGAGTCTTTAATTTGGTTTGTTGATTGACTAAGATTAACTTTGGCTTGATTAGGTTGGATCGGCTTATGGCTTGTCAATCGACTTGAATCTACTTCTAACTCTCGTTGATTAGTTTGGATTGGATTTTGCCATGTTGATCAGTTGGGATTAACTTTGGCTTGATCAAGTTGGATAAGACAATGGTTTGTTGATTTGCTTGGATTGGTTTCTGAATTTTCGATCGATATGGATCGATCTTTGACTTGTTGATCGATTTGGATTGGTTTATGGTTCTTTTTGGTAAGATTAGATCGGTCTCTACCTTATTAATCTGATTAGCCTCTAACTTGTTGATCTTTTGATATGTTTGATGCATACTCCTGGTTTGAAGAAGTTGAACACAAGGATACTCTTAAAGTTGAAGTCGTAGAACTGCATCTCTAAAACTTCAGTGTTCAAGTGTGCTTACTTCAAAAGTTAAAGAGTTTTAAGGTTGTTGAGAAAATCCTCTCTACGTTGTCTGAAATATCTAATTTTTCCACTTTAAATGAAGAAGAATCCTCTATTTTTGAATGGGCTTTTATGAAACTGGGTTTGCTTGTCCATGAATATGACCCATCGGGCCCAATTAATTGGATATTGGGTTTGGGAGGCGTTTGGGTCAAAATTGAGCAAAAACTTTAACCCAAATATTAATAGGCCAGGGCTGTCAACAATAATTTTTACTTTGGAAAAATAGCCAAAATAATTTTAAATTGTTAAAATAACACAACATACAAATTATAAAAATAAACAAATAAAATAATTTCTTAAATGCATCTACTCATTCTGAAAAATACAATTGTTCATTTATACCTCAAATACACTATAATTGAAATTAACATATGCTATATAAAAATTTTTCCCCAAAAACATAAATATTAGAAAATTTGTCATTAATTGGAAGTGGAAGCTCCACCTCATACCCACAAAATTTAAAATCCAGTGATTATTTCATTTCTTGAACTTTAGCTGCTCACTTCCTTCTTTCATTAACCCTAAAGAAAACCATTTGAACCTTTCATCTTCTTACAAATCACTTCTGGGCAATAGTCGAACATATCACTTATGGGTAGTGGTCGAACAAATCATTTCTGGGCATTCCAAATCTCTTCCTCTTTCATTTGTTTTTTTTTTTTTTCATCTTCTTAAAATCTTGCAATTGATATATTTTTTTTCATTTGAACTTTGCCCGCTTACTTCCATCTGTTCCTCTTTCATTTAGATGTTTTTTTTTTTCATTCGAAACCCTACAGAAAACCATTTGAAACCATTCGAACGCTTTTTTTTCTTTTCGAATATGGTCATTATTGTGGTTTCTGTAATTTTGGAAGCTTCGAAAGAGAAGTATAGTTTGAATAAAATTTTGTTGTTTTTTATTATTTAATTATATGATATATTTAGATATAACAAACAATTTGTTTTTATTTTTATTATTATTATTATAAAATAAAATGTAGTACAGTATCTCCTCCATTTTAGAGCAAAACAAAGGGATTGGTTTATATTATTTGTTTTGAACGCTTATTATTTTATAGATATTGTAGAAAATCTAAATATGAGAACGAATACATTATTCAAATACGGTGTATTTCCAACGGAACTAACAGGTGAATAATCAACAACCACAACTAGGAATTTCGACATAACTAGCATAAGCCAATACACAGAAAGATCTGAAGATGGAAAAAGTGTACAATAAAGTCAAACCTGCCGTAAAAGAAATTCGAATGCAAACACTAAATTATTCATAGTAGTGAAACTTAAATCGAATATTAGTGTAATTCAAAATAAAAATGTCATACAAAAATTCTTGGTACAATTAAATAATTTTTTTAGATAAAAATCACCTATTATCATGGTTTTTATGGGACCTTGACATTTAAAAATCAAAATTTTAGTACTTTGGCGGTTTCTAATCAAATTTTAAAATCAATTTTAAAATAACTTATGGAATATATAAAAAGATATTAACAATATTATCCTAAAATTTTGAAATTATGTTCATTAATTTAGGGGAATCAATCAAGAATCACGATGTTTTATGGATGATAAAAAATTTCTTAAAATAATAATATGCACGTTAAATGCACAATAATTATAGAAAAAAATAAAATCATTTTATGGAATGATTGTTAAATGAACTATTTTATGAAAGTTTTAATTTTAATTTATTATTACGTTAAATAAACAATTTTATGAAAGGTTGGTTAAATGCATAATTATAGAGAAAATAAAATCTTAATATGAAGTTGTTATTATATCAAATGCACGATTTTAGGGAAAGATAAAATTATAAATTGAAATTTTGGAAATATTTCAGCTAAACTTTCAAATTCAAATAATAAAATAAATATTTATAAGCATTGATATAAAATATAAAAATTGTGCATTATGTAATATAATAAAATGTTACTAAATATTAATCAAACCTTACGAAACGTACAATGAATAAATTATATTATCAATCATTTTATGGATAGAAAAAAGAATATGAATTAAATGGCTATTAGTATATATATTATGAATTATATAAATAAAGTTATAAATAGTTTGATTGGAAACCTACAAATCCAAAAATCGGGTATAAAATGTTACTAAAAATTAACCAAATCATTATATGAAAATTTGTATGATATAATAAATATGTTACTAAGAATTAACCAAATCTTATGAAATGTACAATGAAGGAATTATGTTATCAATCATTTTATGCATAGCAAAAATAGTGTGAATTAAATAGCTGCTGCTACTACTACTACTACGTCAACATTTTGACTTTTCCCAACTTTGACCATTTTCATCAATTTTGAGCTTCCTAATATAAATCCATATTTATATTTTTAATATTTAAATCACACTTAAACATACAACTCTATCTGAAGCTCATAACCAACAATTATATCAAATATATTCGTCGATTTCTCTCTCTCTTTACCTAATTAGAACAATTCGAATTATTCCATCATAATGTTCTAAGTTGATTCCTTGTGAGCTACCGGGGGAACCTAATGGACCTATAGATCATGGGATCCAATGATTCGAGATTAACTGGCTAAACTCTTTTAGACCGAGTTAATCAACCTTCGTTAACTAACGAGTCATTCCACAAGTCCCCTAGTTGCACTCCCCTCACTATAGATATATTTGTGTCCATGTGATATAGCCATGATAAGTAAATTAATCCTTCACAGGTTGTTCGTAATCTCGGTTGGGTCAAAGTATCATTTTACCTCTGAGACTACATCTTGCTCCTTAAGTCCTACTCATCCACTATTGAACAATTGGTTTAAGGTCCAACCTTTAAACCGAATCCCTCTTGGGCCAACGAGAGGGTGGGGCCCCTTGTTCAAGACCTGAATTTAGTCCTTAAGGGAACAACCTATCTATTATCCCTAAAACGGGTAGGAGTGAGTTCCGTTTTGCACCATATGTCCCTAGCTATCCACCCAGTCTTACCCCTGAAATGGGAGGCTTATTGGGACAGCGCTATTGAGCTGCCCTCACCTATGCATCTAAGGATAATTCCGTGTAAACAAAAGTTCATAGTTATCTTAGGATTAAGATTAACTTACATTGGATATCTATAAACGAAATAGTCGGTTTTATTAAAGTCAACGATGTTATAACCTAAAAACGACTATTTCTATGGTTCTAGTCTTATGTACACTTTTTACATAGGATGCCCCCACTTCTATGTCTCTACATGAACGATTTAGAATCACATCGTTTGTACTAACTTTAAAGTGGGCTGGATCAATAGTATCCTTATAATAAGATGTCCAACCGTATTTGTATACTATAGACTATTTAGGCTATATACTCGAACTTGATCCACATTTGTGTCTCTACATAAAGTTCAAGTTCACTCAATAATAGCCTTGTGGCCTTTGTTTATTGGCTTTAAGATTATAGTATCAATAACAACTTTATTGAATAGAGTATGATTACAAACCACGAGTTTTAGGACATAAATTCCAACAAAAAACAACAACAATTACACAAAAAAAAATATAAAACTTGCTTTGTTTGAAGATTACACAAAGAAAACAAAGTGGGTGGATCATTTTAGTTCAGCATCTTGTGACAATATCCATATCCACGATTAACCTAAGATGAAAAAAAAGAAAACAATAGAAAACTCGTATGAATCTTACAATTAGACCTTCCCCCATTTTCCACGAAATTGCCGACTAACCCAGAACCAAAGGAAAGTGAACAGAAGCTAATGAGAAGCCGATTCATAATCAAGAAGAAAAGATGGAAAAGATATATGAAAATCTAGAAGCATAAAGAGAAGAAAATAGGTCTAGCTCTACCATATTTCCATTCTCATTCGAAACAAGAGAAGCAACATTTCCAACTTAAAAATCTGAAACAAAACATTTGATAATTTCCAAAAGATCCATATTTCTATTGTTCTAGAGAAAAAGAAAAGAAAATGAAAGATTAAGGCATGTTTTAGACTAAACATTGGATCCTTAAGTAGCCCTCCTCCATTGATGATGAAATAAGAAGAAATTGTACAATGCAAGGGACCCCTAATTCAAAAAATGCCCAAATGGACCAAATCTTTCCAGAGTGGATTCACATACAAAAATACACAAGAGATAACAAAAATTACCTCCAAGATTTCCCAGTTACATAGAGGTGTAGAACTCCAGCTG
The DNA here is from genome assembly GCA_025688845.1 of Cucumis hystrix. Lineage (NCBI taxonomy): Eukaryota > Viridiplantae > Streptophyta > Magnoliopsida > Cucurbitales > Cucurbitaceae > Cucumis > Cucumis hystrix. Next base: position 100,992 of record JACWES010000016.1, read on the forward strand.
AAACGCCAAATAAAAAATAAATAAAAGATAAAGAGAGAGAGAGATCTTTGGCTAAACCCAAAAAAGAGGAACACCGGAATGGATTAAAAACCATGTAGAATCACAGAAAACATGAGGAAAGAAAGTGATTTTGATGAGGAAACAGAAGAGAAAAAGGAAAACGACGGAGAAAAACAGAGGAAGAGAGAAAGGGTGAAAGAAAATAAAGTGGGTGGAACTCACTCATGAACCTAGAAGGTAAAAACAAAATAAAGTTCATTCATAGAATGAGTTAGAACAGTTGAATAGAATTAAGTAGATGAAACAATAATAGCCATTACACTTGATGATCAAAGACTGGATGATCTGTATATGCATCTCATAATGATTTTGGTTATTTAGAATAAGAAAAATAAATTAGAAGCCGTTTTCTAAAATCTAATTTTCATTTTAATTTTGACCAAATTTATTTTTTTATTTTTTAAAATTCTGAATTGCCTTTTTATTTCTTTTGATCTGCATTTAATTTTGAAAATAGCAAAAAAGCGATTGGAATAAGAAAAATAAAAAATAAATTTGGTCAAAATTAAAAGTAAATTTTAAAATGAAAATTTGACACATACACCGCTTAGAATTCCAAGTGGTGAGATAGAGAAACTCTTGCATGTAGTTTGCTTGTAAGAGTTTCTTTTGAAAAGATGATAGGACTCTTGTGTTTGAAAAATGCAAGAATTAATTTTGTAATTGAGAATTACAAAATAAACCAAGAACATTTTTTCTCTCAACAACAAAAAGACCTAATAGTTATGTTTCTCCAAAAGGATATCATCTCTCTCTATTTTTCCTTCCACCATTCGAGTCCCACAACCCAATTCCAAGTCCGGAGAATAGTGGGTCAATTCTAGTGGTAGTCCCGGCTTTGAGTTCGTGAGAAGATTGTGAAGAGATTACAAGAAAAGAAAAGCATCAAAGGTGAGTTTTCTTTTAACCCTAACTTTGTTTCAATTAGGGTTGTTATGCATGTTGATTACTAAATTTTTTTAGTTGCAATTAGAGTAAAGTTTGATCCTTATTCTGCTGCGCATGTCTACCGTTTCCATCATTGTTGAGTTTCTTTTTTTTCCTTATGTCGATAGCTTTATTTATTGATTTTGGTTGTCTCCTCCACTTTATTTCTATTGAAGTTCTAGTAAATAGAAAAGCCCGTTACTTAACCCACCTTTGTTTCAGTAGATGTCCATAAATATAACTACAAGTAGAGATGAAAAAGAAAAACAATTCAAGGCAATTTGTGTTAATGAAACTTTGAAAGGGAATAGGCCCAATGGACATTTAAGTAAAGAATGATGGAAAAATGTTATTAGAATGTTTAGAGAGAAAACTGGAAGAAATTATGATCAAAGACAAATGAAAAATAAATTGTTTGTATTAAAAAAAGATTGGCATATATGGACAGACTTGGTTGGAAACAATATAGGCTTAGGTTGGGATTCATTAAGACAAACTATTGATGCACCAACTTAGTGGTGGAAAGAGAATTTAAAGGTATATCATTTATTTATATATTTTATTTATTAGAAATGAAAATTATGATTAAATACATTTGTACCTCATTTGTAATGAAGGTATATCAGTATAATTACTGTTGATCACAAAGGTATATCAGTATACTAGTATAATTTAAAGGTATATCACCAATGAAATTATCAAAAATTATAATTATAATTATTTATATAGTTTATAACAAATGAGAATTTAAAGGTATATAATTTGTACCTCAAAGCACTGAAGGCAATTCATCTAGACATGTAGAAGAAAATGATGATACATTTGAAGATATGGAGCATAATGGTACTAATGATACAAAATATTCGATACATACTGCTGATGATTACACCCAAGGGAAAGGGAAAAAAAAGAAGAAAAAGAATAGGATCAAAAGATAATGTTGCAAATAAACTTTGTGATCAGTTGGAACGTGTGTGTGTATCAATAGATAAGAGGAGAAGAGGTCTTCCAGGTTGCAGTATTTTTGAAGTGATGAATGTCTTAAGAGACATACCTGAAATTGTAAAAGGCAATGAGCTTTTCATGAAAGCTGTAGATATCTTTACAAAAAGGAAAAATAGAGAAATGTTCGTAGCGCTACAAGAGCCTGAGATTCAAGTTGCATGGTTGAAGCAAAAGAAAGTCTAACGACCTAAGATATATAGGAAATGTTTGCTTATAGACAATCACCATTTTGGAGTGTTATTTTTGTTATGAACGTTTAGGATCTTTGGTTTCAAACGTTTAGGAAATGTTTGCTTGTAGACAATTATCTTTATTTTTGTTATGAAAGCAAAAGAAATTCCTTTATGTTTTTCAGATGTCATCTAATTATTATAATTTTGATAGCAATGATAACAAGATATTATATTGTTAGGATCTTTGGTTTCTAATTTTATTTTTTAATTCCTTTATGTTTTACAAATGTCATCAGATAATTACAATACTGATAATAATGATCATTCTGACGAAAGCGATGTTGAATATGAACTCGATCAATTAGTAGAATTGGGATGTGGTGCTGTAGTGCATCATTTTGTGATGCATGTTTGCAAAGAGCGTTGTAGGATATCTTCTCACACTGGTTACAAATTTGCAATGGAGATCTTGAATGGTCATGATGATAGATATCACCAAAAATTTAGAATGGAAAAATTTATATTTCAGAAATTGTTAGTAGTACTTGAACAATGATATAACTTTACGAAAGTCAAACGTATGCCTTTGGAGGAGGCTCTTGCAATGTTTCTTATTACACTGGGTCACGGTTTCTCAAATAGAATGGTTCAAGAAAGATTTCATCACTCAAGGGAGACTGTATCAAGGTGGTTTAATATAGTGTTAGATGTTATTTGTCATATGGCTGTTGATGTAATTAAGCCTACAGATCCATAATTCAAAGCTACTTCTGATAAGATTAAACAAGACACTCGATATTAGCCGTATTTCAAAGATTGTATTGGAGTAATTGATGGTACTCATATACAAGTTGTAGAACCTAAAGGAAGACATATACCGTACATTGGTCGGAAAAGTATTACCACCCAAAATATTATGGCAGTTTGTGATTTTAACATGTGTTTTACATTTTTTTTGGGCTGGATGGGAGGGTGCTGCTCATGATGCTCGATTTTTTGTGGAGGCATTAAGAAGACCACATTTAGGGTTTCCGCATCCACCCAAAGGTTAGTATGTAAGAATAAATACATTAATGTTTATTATATTTTTTAAGCATTTATTTTTATAAGTGTTTACTTTATTATGTCAGGAAAATATTATCTTGTAGATTCTGGTTATCTACAAACGAAAGAATATTTAGGTCCTTATAGAGGTGAATGATACCATCTTGCTGATTTTCGACGTGGAAGCCAACCAAGATGCATGAAGGAGGTATTTAATCATAAACATTCTTCATTAAGATGCACAATTGAAAGAACATTTGGTGTTTGGAAGAATAGATGGAGAATTGTTCGACAAATGCATAGTTTTCCATTTGACAAATAGGTAAAAATCGTTGTTGCTTCAATGGCTCTTCATAACTTTATAAGGTTTCTTTCAAAAATAGATTTTAAGTTCAAGCCTTATGATGACGACGAGATGCTACCACCGTCAAATGATGAAATAAATTATGAGGACGCCAATGAAGAGCATAGAGGTTCAGTTCTGGAATGAAAATGAATGAAGAACGTGATCCCAATGCACAGCTTCTCATGTCTAGCTGATATTATATTATTTTAAAAAATTTATTATTATTATGCTTTGTTGTTGGAGCTTAATTATAGTTTTTATGATTATGAATTTAAATATCAATATACTTCTACTTCTAAAATAAAATTAACTAAAATATTAAAGTATATTTCTTTTTTAAAAAATCAAAATATATGTATTTTTTTATGAAATTAGGTCATAGTGTTTAGTAGTCCTTATGGTAATTTGAGTTATAAAAATTTTACGTATATGACAAACCCAACAAAATTCACATATAAACACTTATAAAAAAGTCTAACCAAACATGTAAGTGTTTAAATTTTGAACTAATTTCCAAAAAGTGTTTAAAAGGAAATGTATTCTTGAAAAATATTTTGTTCTTAATTCAATTCAAACGGACCCTTAGTCCTGATATATACCTCTTCATCAACTAAAATTTTATAATTGAAGAAGAAAAAAAAATGTAAAGCTAAAATAAACCTCTTCATCAACCAAAATGAGCTTCAAAATTGACAAATTTTTTTCTTGATTGCACGATTAGATGTTTGTTTTTCGAAGAACTGTTACTTTAATTCTCCATGATTTTGTGAAAGGTCTCAACTCTCTAATCAAACAATAGGAGTCATTTGTTGACATTTTTTATATCAATAGGCTTACAAATATAGAAGTTTTGAAGAAGAAACAAAAAAATGTTGATAGAATAAAATAAAAAAAGTCTTTTATATAGTAGGAAAAATGTTACCAAAAAAAAAAAAATGTAAATGAAAGACCATTTAAATTCCAACTTTCTACATCCTCCCTACTTTAAAATTCCAAAAGTTTTGAAACCAATATAATTATAATAAGGTAAAGTAAAAATTCTAGAATGGTTTTATTTTTAGAAATAAATAAATAAAGACATTTCATATTCTACCTTCTTCAATTAATAATTAGAAATCATATTTATTAATTAGCAATATTTCGTTTGATTTAAAAAAATTACAAAATTATCCATCAAATTAATTTTAAAATGGTTATAAAGGAAGGGCAAAATAGAAATAAAAAGTTTCTCTATATGAGCTATTATATATAGTATAGATTATTATGATATTATTCTGCATATTTTTTCATTTAAGTGTATTCCTCTTTGAGTATATTTAGGCTTGTACATCTGCTAAATTATCAATGAAATAGAGAATTATTTCAAGAAAACAACATGGTATAAGAGCTCTAGGTTTTTTTTGTCTCAGTGTATTCTAGCCGCCACATCCTGATCAACGGAGGAGAGCCATCCCCATTAGGTTTTCTATTGTATAGTCATTATCCATATGTTCCAGATCCAACCTTTTCTGGGAAATTTCCAAAAATAGGCTAAAAAGAGAGGAGTAAATGAGTTTTAAGATTGATTTTGAAAAAGTAGAGTTTTAGGACAAATTTGAAGTGAAATATCCAAAATGTCCTTCATTCATTTTCTCCCTTTTCTTCTCTTCAACCTAAAAAAAAAACAAAACATTAAAAAAAAAAACTCATTCTTCTGAACTCTCCCACTTCCACTTCAACTTCACTTCCAATTCAACTTCGGTGCCTCCAATGAACGCCTCTTCTATCCATTTCTTCTCCACAACTCTCTGTTTTTAGTTTCAACTTCAACTCCGGTGAACTCTTCTCCACTCCTTTCGATTTCAGCGTCGTTTTCACCAGACCTCTCCATTTCTTCTCCACTCCTCTCCGTTTCAAGTATCGTATTCATCCTCTTTGAAGTCAAGTGGGTAATAAAATATGAGTTTTTTATTTTTATTTTTTTTATTTTTATAGATCATTGTTGTTTAAGTTGTCTGTTGAGATGAGATTTTTGTTGGGCACATTTTAGATATACCATTAAATTTGTCTGACCCATCTGTTTGATGCCATTGAGATTTTTCAGCAAACAAATTGATGCATATGTCCACAGTATTATGTACTAAATGAATGCAAGAAATTTGTTAGGATGATTGTTTTATTTTCTCATGATTGGTTTACACGTGATTTATAAAAATTATTTGTAATACTGTGAGAAGAAATGCATTTCTTCTGGTGAGTAAGAAATTCATGATTGGAAGTAACATACCTGAAGAGAAGAAATGCATATGTTCTACAGGCACACACACATATGATTAGAAAGAGAATTTAATTAGTTGGTGAGTAAGAAGCTGAATAGAGAGGGGGATTTAGGAAGAACTGTGCATATGAACTTATCAGCGTAATTAATAAACAGATTGGACGAAGAACCATTTTCACTCACCACAAACTGTAATAATAGATAATTGGGTTAATAATCCTTTATATTTGTTCATGCTATAAATATATATATATACATACCTTGGAGTTTAGGACATTAATTGCAGAATATTTGGTATCCCATCCAAACTCAGAAAAGCTACCAGTAGAACAATGTTGAAAGACATTATCATTTTTAGAGTTAATCACATTATTATAATCAAAAGCAGCATTGCAGTTCTCTACTTTGTTAATGTTTTTAGTGATATAGTTCCAATAAATGCAGTCTTTGTTGCATTGTATAACCAAGAAGCTCCCCATATTAATTCGTCCTATGTCCAACAAGGTTATTTAGGATTCATTTGTTAGAGAGAATTTGAAAACAAGTGATTCAATGAGTTTTGTTCCTAAACCTAAACTTAGGAACTGTAGGCTTTCCTCCTACTATTAATCATTTTAGTAAAGGTGTTACAATATATGTTTAGGAGTGCAAGCAATTTGATTTAGTAAGCCTCCTATGAACTTGTGTTGTATCTCACACCTATCTCGCACCTATCTCACACCTACCAAAATTTCAGTAGGAGTTTCAAAATGAGATTGCTACCCTTCCTAAACTTTTTAGAATGGTTCTATACATGTTTAGCAAGTTTATTAGGCCATAATATTTTATCTCGCACCTATCTCACACCTACCAAAATTTCAGTAGGAGTTTCAAAACGAGATTGCTACCCTTCCTAAACCGTTTAGAATGGTCCTATGCATATTTAGCAAGTTTATTAGGCCCTAATGTTTCATCTCGCACGTATCTTGCACCTACCAAAATGTAACACCCCGAACTCTAGGAAATTTATTTAATCGGATTGCTCTATGTATTTTATTTATTTTCTTTTGGTTGGATTTAACTAATGGGAAAGAAACAAGTGAAGGAGGAAAAGATAATAATAATAATATTATTTTAATTATTTTATTATTATTATTATAATTATTAATAATATTATTATTATTATTTTAATAATAATAATTATTATTATTATTAAAACAAAAGAAAAAAAAAGGGGGAAAGTAAACCCCCACCTTTCTTCCCCGCGTGCCCAGCCCCCCCTCCCCCCCCCTCCATTTTCTTTTTTTTTTTTTTTTCTTTTCTTTCTTCTTCTTCCGCAGCCCTAGCAGCCGGCCACCCTTCATCTCTTCTCCTCCGCTCAACCTCAAGCAAGCCACCGGCTGCTACCGTCCGCGCCGACCTCTGTCTCACGACGCCGCAGTCCGTCTGCGTCGGAAACCAGCCAAAACCAGCCGAACCCCCTCCCCCTCCTCAGATCTGTCTCCTGGCGTCTCCGTCCTCCGCCACCGTGGAATCGGGCAGCATCTGCCGCGCGCCGTGAGACCACCCCAAGCCGCCGCATCTCCATCCGCCAACCATCAGCAGCCGTCCGCGCCGGATTCCATCTGTGAAGGCCAGCCGCCGCGCGGTTCTTCATCTTCCAGCCGTGGGTTGCAAGTTGTCGTCCACTTCCGTTATCGTTTGAATCTGTTTTTGCCCACATCGATTTCACCTATTTGAAGATGCTTCTGCCTTACTGTGAAGTATTGGGTTTGTGTGTGGTAAGAATGAAATTTTGGATTTTGTTGTTTTCATGGATAATGATGAATACTACTATTGGGTTTAATCAATTGTAGGAATGTTTGATTATTGAAGGTACCGATTGAAGTCGACGAGCGAAATCCTTTGAAATTCTCTATAGTTGAAGTGGGTTCGTTCCTCCACTAACTGGGTAAGTGCTAAATTCACATGGGTGATTTAGATGCTTGGAGCTACTTGGAAAAAAAAAATGTTGATTTCTGTTGTTATGTCTAGGTTGTAATTGTGGAAATTTGTTCGACCAAGGGGTTTGCATAAAACTTTGAGATAAGGTAAGGGACTTTCTACTGGACTCAATAACAAGAATTAAGGTGTATTGACTATATGGACTGAAATGTTATATCTGAACTGAGTAGGGATGACGGTTATGATGTGTGTTTGGGTGTGAACTGATAGTTTAACGTATATTGTGTTTGACTGAATGAAATTTATATATGTATGTATGGATTGACGTGGACTTGTTGTCTAGCGTATGTTGTGACTGCTGGGCTATTTATGTTGCTGACTGATGTAGTGATATGTTTTGACTGTCCTTGGGTGAAATTAGGATAATATGGTTGTTTGAGGTTAAATGGGGAGCGTATGTGATAAGGGAATTTGACTGTATTGAGAATGATTGTTAAGATGTTTAGAATGGACTGAGGGGATAAATTATTAGTTTCCTAGTGGGTAGTTACCTTGCGGGTGCCCTACGGGATTATCACCATTTGTGCATCCTTCGGGAGCACTAGACTGATACGTGCATCCTTCGGGAGCACTAGACTGATATGTGCATCCTTCGAGAGCACTAGACTGATATGTGCATCCTTCGAGAGCACTAGACTGATATGTGCATCCTTCGGGAGCACTAGACTGATATGTGCATCCTACGGGATCACGAGACTGTGACTGTGCAGGGTACCCCATAGGAAGCTAATAATTTATTTTTCCCTAACGGGACCAGTAGTGGGTCTCTTACTGAGTATATTAATACTCACCCTTTTTATGTTTAACTTTTCAGGCAAAGGTAACACGAGGGGCAGACCGACGAGGGACAAGAAGGAATCGTGATTTTCCATATTGAACTGTCTTCTAATTGCTTTCGCTGACGATTTGAAAATATTTTGAGTTAACTAAGTTTACAAATAGTTAAATTTTTTGTAAACAACATTTGAAATTTTGTATTTTGGAAATAGGGCCCGATTAAAATTTTCCTTCGTTTTCTTACTGTTTCAACTGAATCTTGCTATGTCCTTTGTCAACAAACGGTTTTGAGTAAATGTAACGACTTAGACAAGGTCAGTCTGAAAGGCCGGGGTCGTCACACAAAATTTCAGTAGGAGTTTCAAAATGAGATTGCTACCCTTCCTAAACCGTTTAGAATGGTCCTATGCAAGTTTATTAGGCCCTAATGTTTTATCTTGCAACTACCAAAATTTCAGTAGGAGTTTCAAAATGAGATTACTACCCTTCCTAAACCGTTTAGAATTGTCCTATGCATGTTTATCAAGTTTATTAGGTCGTAATGTTTTATCTCATACATTTGCACCTATCAAAATTTTAGTAGGAGATTTAAAATGAGATTGCTACGCTTCCTAAACCGTTTACTATGCATGTTTGGCAAGTTTATTAGGTCGTAATGTTTTATCTCGCACGTATCTCGCAACTACCAAATCAGTAGGAGATTTAAAATGAATTGCTACGCTTCCTAAACCGTTTAGAATTGTCCTATCCATGTTTAGCAAGTTTATTAGGCCGTAATGTTTTATCTCGGACCTACCAAAATTTCAGTAGGAGTTTCAAAATGAGATTGTTACCGTTACTAAACCGTTTAGAATGGTCCTATGCATGTTTAGCAAGTTTATTAGGTCGTAATGTTTTATCAACACCTATCTCACACATATCTCGCACCTACTAAAATTTCAGTAGGATGAGATTGCTACCATTCCTAAACCGTTTAGAATGGTCTTATGCATGTTTAGCAAGTTTATTAGGCCATGATGTTTTATCTCGCACCTATGTCGCACCTACCAAAATTTCAGTAGAAGTTTCAAAATGAGATTGCTACCATTTCTAAACCTTTTAGAACGGTCTTATGAAAGTTAGCAAGTTTATTAGGCTCTAATGTTTTATCTTGCACCTACCAAAATTTCAGTAGGAGTTTCAAAATGAGATTGCTACCCTTCCTAAACCGTTTAGAATGATCTTATGCATGTTTAACAAGTTTATTAGGCCCTAATGTTTATCTTGCACCTACCAAAATTTCAGTAGGAGATTCAAAATGAGATTGCTACCCTTCGTAAACCGTTTAGAATGGTCTTATGCATGTTTAACAAGTGTATTAGGCCCTAATGTTTTATCTCGCACGTATCTCGCACCTATCCAAATTTCAATGTATACATGTTTAGTAAGTCTCTTATGCAATTATATTTTATCTGTTTCTTTTTTGTCCAGACTTCAGTATGACTTCGACATCAACTAACGGACCCATGTACAAGATTGATCATTCTCATCATTTTCTTTTTTTAGTAAGCTCTTTATCTCATTTAGAAAATACTACGTGTAATATTAAGGCTAAATTGAAATCAGATCAGTTAAACTTATTTAGGAAAACAAAGTTTGGCCACTTTTTGGATCCTAATATCGTCTTTAATGGACTACTTATCCACTACTTATTGTTAAGGGAGGTGGAAGATGAAGAGAAGGATCATATAAGTTTCATGATAGGGGGAGTTGTGTGCACTTTTGGTAGGAGAGAGTTTAACATCATAACGGGTCTATGGAGTTCTCCAATAGAGTCTATTCAATTGGTTGGGAATAGTAGATTGTTGGACAAGTTCTTCAAAGAAAAAGAGTCTATTTATGTAAGTGACTTAGAGGACACATTTATGGAATACGAGGGGGATTACGATGATATAGTTAAATTAGCTTTAGTGTATTTTATAGAGCTATCATTGTTAGGAAAAGATAGGCGGACCAAAGTGGCCTAACTTTATTTAGGATTGCAGCTGATTGGAACACATTTAACAATTATGATTGGGGAGGGTTGGTTTTTTGACGCACTGTTTGTGTCTTAAAACGAGCCTTGGACATGCAACATGCCAGGGGAAAGAAGAAGTCAACTAAGACAAAATATACTATCATGGGATTTTCGCATGCGTTACAGGTATGTTACTTCCTACTTCAAACTTATGCACACATTTATATATACATATATTCTAGGGCACTTGCTAAACTTGTTTTGTCGAATATGAAATAGGTTTGGGCATATGAGTCTATACCAACCATCACTGGATGTGGTGTACATAAAGTAAACAATGATGTCATACCACGAATGCTAAGGTGGTGTGCGAACTATCTCTAAAGTCCCATGCCCTACAGAGCCAGGTGTTTGACTCGCCAATGGTAAGTAGCAACCAATAATAACTAACTTAATGAATGCATGACTTTGTTCCTTTTTGTTTGGCCTAACTACATTTGCTTTTCCAATTTGTAGTTCATAATTAAGGCGGTAATTGAGATGACGCCTGAAGAGGAGCATTTTAGAATATCTTCAGGTGAACTTTTTGACAAACCTCATCCATCTAACATCGTTCCTGGGAAGAATGGTGGTTCAAAACGAGCAAGAGAAGTTAGTAATGATGAAGATGACTGCAAAAAGAGTAAAAAGAGTAAGAAAAAGAAGTGGAAGTCTAAGATGAAAGAGATCATTCGAAAACTCCAAAGATCGAGTAGTGGTTCTTGAGAATGAACGTAGAAGCCTAAAATCAAATGTTGAAGAATTGAATGTCATGATGTCGACTATATTGAAACACATTGAACTTCAAAGAAAGGTTAGGAAGCAAAGTTGTTGTTTGACATTTCCAAAGTTATTCTTACTAATACATTTTGACATTTCCAAAGGGCGAAGAAGGAGACTGCATGGGGTTTGAAAGTCATGATGCCTAGACCCAAGATGTTGACACATCGGGTACCCCTTCTTGGTTGAGGATGCCAAAGGAGGATGACACAAGTAATGGGGTGAAACACGTTGAACTTCAAAAAAAGGTTAGGAATCAAAGTCGTGGAATGGGGTGAAAATTATCCTTACTAATACATTTGGATATTGCTAATCTTGATGTTTAGTTTATATCATTATCCTTACTAATGCATTTTGATCTTCCATAGGGTGTCGAAGAAGACCGCAAGGAGGATGACACAATCGACGTGTTGGAGAAGAAGGTTCATATTGGTTTAGAGAAGCCAATAGACGTCGTTGATGATGAGGTTGAAATTGAGGAAACTGGAGAAAAAATTCTTACCCATTTTTATTCAGACGTCACGGAAATAGAACCTTTTTCCACTTAGCGACCACACGTTCTACCCGCATGTAGGAAGCGTGCAAGTGTTTACTTGTCAACCCCCTTCACAACTCTAATTAAACAATCTACGAAATCAACCACCACCACCTCTCAGTCTCAACCATCCGTTTATGATCCTATGCACAAAATACTTGACACCGATTTAGATCGACTCAGAGTTTGGATCACAGACAGGCGTACGAGAGATGAGGTGCATGAAACTTTTCACGGGAAAAAATCGAAGTAATTTTTCAGAGACTTGTTCATGTGTCGTCGGTGGTTGCAGATGAGGTAAGGGCTTTTATTATATTTTTATTATTATAATGTTTTCTTTACAGGTTTAGAGTTAATCTACATTCAATGTTTTCTTTTTTTTTTTCTATTAGCATTTGGATGCACTCTTTCTTCTCATTCACTTCAAGATTAAGGCAGCCACGATACCTTCTGCTCAAAACTTCACAACTGTAGACACACTCTTCATGGTTTGTATTCGCAACCATACTTTATGTTACAAATTTGCTTTTGATATTTGTCTTCTTGTCTTATTGTATTTCAGTCTAACATAAATACATATACATGTGTATTTTTTTCTTTGCAGCGACTTTTAGTTGCGAAGTGGCCCGGATACCAAGAATGTATTAAAGATAATCGACCGTTTGACTGGAAGGATGAGTATTGATTGGTCGACTATGTTGTCAGATCGAAACAAGACTTTCAAGATCCTTGGGCAAGTGTTGATTACATTTGCTCTCCATTCAATATCCATGCCAATCATTGGGTTCTATTATGCTTGGACTTGGTAAGTTGTCAAGTCAAGGTATGGGATTTGCTTCTGTCGCTTACGAGTGTCGAAGAGATGAGAAGCGTATTACTGTCGATTCGAGAGTTGGTGCCAAATTTGTTAGATACTACTAGATTCTTTGCTAGGAGAGCTGGATCATCGTCACACAAGGAACCTTGGCCACTTGTCATTGTTGACTCCATTCCACTGCAACGCAATAACAGTGATTGTGGTGTATTTACCATTAAGAATTTCGAATATGAGCTTTTGGTTTAGATGTAGCTACATTATGTCAAGAAAACATGTCCTACTTTAGAAAACAATTGATATTTCAATTGTGGACCAACACTCCTATGTATTAACTTGCAAGTTTTGAAGGAATTGTATATCATGTATGTTGCGAGCTATGTACATAAATCGATTGATGTAATGAACATCATGGAATGAGTACCATTGTTATTTTATGGTCTGAAATTGTTATTTTATTCTTTTGGAAAAAACTTCAAGTGTGCAATATGTACAATTCCATAAACATCATTTGAGATGTAGTTATCTTGCATTTTGATCATATGAAGACTACACAGGTTATTCCCTATCTGTTGATTATTAGTCATCCTCTAACATAGTTGCTTTAATTTATTCACTTCATTTTATAGACATTATTCAATCTATGGTATAAAATAGGTTCAAAAAAAGTGATGAGGATATTTCATTTTTTGTAAAGTGTACTAGACAAAGTAAATACAACCGAGGCACCTATTACAGATTCAAGTTCTGTATCGGCAAAACAAAGATAGCAAGAGAGTCTCACCTCAGGATATTGAATTTGTAAGATGAAATATAACCAGTTTAGAAGCAGTGTTCTTTTCATTCTCCTATTTCATCCTCATCTTTTCAGTTATCCATATTTGTTAAGCTATGATGACTTGATCAATTCTTTAAAATTGGTGTTTAGGTCCAGAATTCTCGTAGGGGCTAAATTTCTTATTTTCTCATTAATTTTTTCTCAATAAAAGTTTGGTTATTCATTTGAAAGAAAAATTTATACGTTTCAGTTGTAATAACCAAGATTGGGTGTAATGTAATAAAAAGAATTTTTTTTTTTTTTTTAATGATATACGATGTAGGTTGTAGCACCACCAAACAAAGCAATCCTGCACAAGGCACAAACATTCACCTTCTATGAGCAAGGTAAGTAGCATTAAAAAATCTCCCAATGGTAATAATACCCAAGAAAACCTCTCTGCTTATTCCAGACTCAAGAGGCACATGATTGAATGCCTAATTAGGCAAGAATCACAAAAAGCTCTAGAAAAAAAAAATTTAAAATGTCTTTCACAAAGATGAGGAACAAAAAAACTTTCGGTATAATTATAACTAAACAACAAACCATCTTATTGCAGCAGCCTTTAGCTAGGGATATTGCCACTGGTTTGCATAGTAATGTATCTCCTGGACATTAAGATGATTTAGACACTCTTGTTCACATTTCTCATAAATTTAGAGTTATGTTGTACAACACTACATATTTTATCTTTAGCTTCAACCTTACTCAAGACTTCTTCAGACTCAAACTGGCAAGTACGTGTTTCAATTTGTTGGTATTGCTATAACTTCTCTTTTCTAACAATAAACTTAAGGCATATAAATTTTGAAAATGAGTGAAGAAGAAAATTTGTCTTCTTTTTTGCTCGGCTAAGATCATTTTTATTGCATGTATTCTCCAACTTGATATCCCTAATTATGCATTGTTGGCCACACTAGATCACTGATATTTAAACCAAGTGACAAGCATAATTTGACCTTCTATAAAACTCAAGGACACAGTTGGAACAAATCCAGAAAAATCAAACCTTTTATTTTATACCAAGAAGGTAGCATTATGTAAGATCCAAATGGACTTAAAAGATTTTACGATAACAAAACAGAAGATGACCTGAAGGTCTACATGGAAAAAATTGTATATTTTCACTTGAACCAATAGGCATAATAAACTATCATGTCAATAGGCAAATTTACGTTTTCCAGACAAGATGTGGTATTCATACATCAATGCAATTGAGAAATGCTCATATAAATGAAGAAAAACTGAATGGGATGGAGGAAGTGCTCTTGAAACAAACCAAAAAAGAATGAACTTTTTTATAGAAACCTGAATAAACAAACAACCTACTTAATTGGAAGGACTAGCCTTTAGTTAGCCCCTCACATAGTATTTCAGAATATGTGCTTTTGATATTTGACGCCCTTCCTTTAGGGTACTCCCTTTTGCAGTGCAGTTAATAATAATAGCTTACCTATAGGGTATCCGGTTCTTCAGCAATCGATGGCTCCAGTCTCAAGTCAACCCCATATTGATACTATTCCAATCCCCCAATTTCTATAACCGACCCCAGAAACAGAAACAAAATACAACCCCTCATTTTTATGATAACAATGAACATTTGACAACCCAACCTAATTCATGTGAAGATCATAAGCCATTTGCTTAACATGTACAGACCAAGAAACCAAAACATCTATATGTAGAGACTAGAAAAGTTATAACACAAATAATTAGATATTACAGTTCCCCCAGTGCAGGACAATTAATACTATCGAAATGGTGAAGCCTCGCCAAATTTCAGTATGTAGGCAACTTCGTGTACTGGTCATAATTCTTGAATCACTTGTGCATCTAAATATGCGTCGCAGGAGAAACACCAAATTGACAAATCACTGTTTCCAAGTGTAAATTATTAATGAACATCACAAACCTATGTTCATAAATTTTTAGAACTATAGAAAGCAGAAATTAGAGTAGAATCTAAAGAACCATTTTACATTTACCTGTAGCTGAGTGCAAGGCAATGAGTTGATTGCTCATAATATTGAAGCATGCGCTTATTCACATGTACCTTACTTTGGTGTGGATGTTATGATTATAAAACATCTACGTACATTATACTCATACAGAGCCATTGAAAGAAGATGTCTAACTAAAATTGAAGAACTTCAAAATTTTTTTTTTTTGCATGATATCAATGGAACACTAACTTCCTTATACATTAGTGGTAAAGACTTGAGATGTTGAAATATATTATTCAAGATCTTGAGCTTAAAAGCCTCCATTTAGAAAACTTAATTTTAAATCTTTATCGTCTATAAACATAATTGAAAAGATTGAATCTTTTAGAAAACCAATATGGGTTGGTCTAATAATAAATACCACATGACTTTAATAAGGGGCTAATAGGTCATGAGTTCAATCCATGACGATCACCTTCTTAAGATTTAATATTCCACGAGTTCCATTGACACTTAACTGTTATAGGGGCAGGTGAGTTGTCTCGTGAGATTAATCAAAGTTGCGTAAGCTAGCCCTGCCTGACTTTCATATATATGTAATTTTTTTTTTTAAATAATAGAAGGGAAAGGAGGAGGAGGATAGACAATAGTTTGGTGACTGAATTACAATTTAGGAGTGATCTCAAGAATTGAGGTGCAAGTAACTTGACGCACTTGTTATTTGTTAATCTTATAAATTCTTAACCATTTATACTTTAATATGTCTGGGCTCTATATAAAACCTCGTAGGAGAAGAGGGTGACAGTAACCATATTTTAGAATCTTCCTAAACACCTTAACGGAAACAAAACACAACCGACCCCAGAAACAGAGACAAAAACAAAACAAAACTTAGTTTCTATAACAATCAAAACATTGTTTTAATATAACAAAACGAATGAAAATTAAAGAAGAAGATGAAGGAGAAAATGTCAATTAGAGAGCAAAGAGAAAGGGAAACTTACAGAATCAGAGTAAGTTGAAAGGACATGCAATTCCACTGAGATAAAACCAAATCAAGTGTTTATAATTTTTTGTTTTTGGAGAAAGAAAAAAAAAAGTTCAATTAATATAACAAAGTAACTTTTCTCATGCTTATGCTTATGTAATGCAGTTGCAGCACCCACACCCACACCCCCATTTTCACTTGGGCTTTTAGGAATTGAATAAAAGCTTAAAAAAAGCACTAAAGTAATTAGATAAACATGCAAAGCATATTCCTATACTTTTATTTTTAGAAATCTGGCTATTACAAGCTTCTTTTCGACCTAATACTATATAAAATGGACAAAATTTTCATAAGTAAATATTCTATAAAATGTTCACATTGATTTTGATAACCAAAACCAAAAGGTGGTAGTCAAAACCAAATTATATCCAGAGAAGAAAAAAATATAAAGTAGAATAAATGAAAAGAGAAGGAAAGTCTTCAAGTTGCAGAAGGAAAGTCTGCAAGTTAGCTTTGTCAGAGAGATGACTTTAGTGATCTTGCAAACAGCTCAAGAAACTTTTTTATGACCATCTTCCACCTGCATTAAAACAAGAAACTTTTTTTACATTGTGATCTTGTAAACAACTCAAGCACAAACCAAGCTATGACCTGCAATAGTTGAAAAAACACACTTGAGGAATGATTTACACTACCCATTGGGTTCTCTTTACGTTACACACCAAACTATAACTTCAAACTAAGAAAAACTTGACCAACGAGGGAGAAAATAGTCAGAGTGATCTAATCAAGTGCATTCAATAAATACAAATTAATTGTGGTTTACAAAAGTAAAGGCAAAAGACAAAAATAAATGAAAGAGGATAACTTTCAGGGAGTCAAAACATGGAAAAAAAAGTTAACAAACAGAACAGGGAAGTAGATGAATCTGTGATACTACAATATAAGACATAAAGCATCATTGAAAAAACACACTTGGGGAATAAGACACTCATACTACAATATAAGCACTCCATTTAGAGAACCAAACAATAACACATTGAAGTTTATCAAAATATGTTACGAAGACCTAAACCGTCATTCATACTATGACATAAACCATCATTGAAAACACCCACTAATATTGCATACAAAGACAAATAAACAGAAACCATTTAAGGACAGATATAAGGACATTACCAATGCAAGTATAAAACTAATACTACATACCAAGACAGGGACGAATCTTGTATGCTCGACTTCTCGGTGTATGAAATTCGATTGGTACACGTTAATCTATTGTGACCTATTTCTTTACATCGATCACACTTATGCAATTTTGGTGCTTCACCGACACTTGGAATCCTCTTTTTCTTTGGTCGACCAACTCTTTTGACTACTTTAGGAGGTAAGACAGTCATATGTACATATTCTTCACTTGTCTTCCAATCCGACTGATTCCCAACTAGGTAAACAGCCTCCAAATATGCTGCCAACAAACATTCATTAGTGTAATAGTTAGAACATAAACTATAAACATTTATATTGTGATCCCATGCTGCAACAACGGCATGTACGCATGGTAGTTGCTCAGCTTGAAACTGCTGACAAGTGCACTCTTGAGTATGAAGATTTACGACCTCCTCTTATCTAAATCTTTAGCATGGAATTGGTAACAGTTAATTGGGTTGATCTTCATTGTCAAATCTCGTTCTTGTTTCTTTTGTAGAACTAACTCTGCCCATTTAGTCAATGTAGACGTCACTTTAATGTCTTCTTTTCGACGCTCTCAAAACCAACGTTGTAGCAAAGCTCGAACATGTTCAAGGAATGAAGCAATAATCAAATC
The DNA here is from genome assembly GCA_025688845.1 of Cucumis hystrix. Classification (NCBI taxonomy): domain Eukaryota; kingdom Viridiplantae; phylum Streptophyta; class Magnoliopsida; order Cucurbitales; family Cucurbitaceae; genus Cucumis; species Cucumis hystrix. The sequence goes on from JACWES010000016.1 coordinate 119,304, forward strand.
TCTAGGTTCTTTCAGTATAGAATTCATGGACTCTGCTATTTTTGTTGTCATCATGTTATATCGTCTTCCTGGACAGTGAACACGAGACCATCGTGTTATTCCAACGTCGTTTAAATATTTTCCTGAACCATTAGGAAATGCAAAAATACTTCTCCACGATTCCAAGAACGTTGATTCACGATATGTTCTCGATGCATTGTAAAACAAAGTAACTACAGTGTCATTCTTATATTTAGCATTCAAATTTTGAGTCAAATGTTGGACACAAAGGCCATGGAATGTGGAGGGGAAAACCGATGAAATACCTTAGAAAAGCATATTTTCCAATCTGTCACGAAACCTAGATTAGGCACCTCCCCTATTGCACCTTTCAATTTCTCTAAGAACCATTGTATTGAAGCATTTGTTTCTCTATCAACCACTCCAAAGGCAAGAGGATAAATTTGATTGTTACCATCTAAGCAAACGGCAATTATCAACTAGCCCCGATATTTGTTCATAAGAAATGTTCCATCCATGACTATAACCGGTTTAATACAATTTAAGAATCCTTGAACACATGGACCAACAACCATAAAAAGATATTTGAAGAAACGATCATCGTTCCATGTGAAATATTGTACCTAGATATGTAAGTTTGAGTGCTTCACCATATCTAAGCAATAGATTATATGACTCTTCAGGACACCCTCGCACTCGTTCATACGCATTTTCTCTAGCACACCATACTTTTTCATAACTTATATTTATGCCATAGTCTTGCCTCATGTCTTCTATGATATCAGCTAGTTTGTATAGACGACCGACTCCCTTGAATTTGAACTTTATTAATTCTCCAACAACCCAAGATTTTGCTTCAAAAACTCAAGAGAACATGAATGAATTTTGACATACTTTTTAATCTTGAATATATTTGAATCCTTCAATCTTATCGCTCGCAATCTCCAACCACACTTTTTGTTAATGCATCTAACAAAAAGAACCTCTTTTGTAGACTTTTGCTACAAACTGAAGAAAAAAAAATCATTGCCAAGACACTTAATCTCATTGACAAATCTCTCTTCCAAAAAAATATTTGTCCTACATCCAACTCCTCACTTGTAGAGCTTTTTTCGGACCAATCACTCATTTCTGTCTTCAACTTTTGGTTAGAAGAGCTGTAATGAACTTTAGATTTTCCTTTGCAATCTTTTGTAGGAATATCTCTATGTTGTGGGATGTCAAACGATTCACTATTCATCTCAATTGGCTCCCATGTAAAAGTATCATCTTTTGAATCATATGACTCATATGATTCCCATATAGCCGAAGTGGTCCCTATCATGTTATCACACAAGCCAACTTGAACTTCACGAATATGAACTTCATTCTCATTTAATGTATCCATTGCAATTAGAGGATGAGGGTTTAAGTTATGAACTTGGTTGCTCCCAGATACTGAATTGTAATCTTTGTTTAATACTTTCTTGCTTTGACTGCTTCTAGGCTCAAATGAGACGTATAGAGGGACCTTCAATGGATTTCACTAAGAATATAAAACTTCAAATCACGGTCATTGCTTAACTCAAATTGAGGAGCTTCGTGTTCAACTTTTATCTCATATATGCATCTTATCATTATGTCGAACTCTGTAGGATCAACTTCTGCAAGGTCATATCATTCTGCCTGTAAATCTTTATGTGTTATTTCTTTACTGACCTCTTAACATGCCTCCTTCGTATTTTCTCCGTCCCTTATCCCATGTACCACCGTAACACACTAAAATCCGAACATGTGACATCCTTAAACCACCTTAAACTTTTTAATTCATGCAAAAATTGATTTGAATTTAGAATTTGACATATCACATAAAAAAAGTGTATGACTTATTTGCGAGATTAAAAAACAGTAGCTAAACACTAAATAAAACATGCATAGTCGCACCCTAAATAAGTATATGACTAATTCAGCCTTGGACATTTAACGTTTGACAGCTGCGAGATGTTTACGAGATTGCGAGATACAAAAACAATAGTTAAAAGTACTCTAAATCACATAAGAATAAGTATAATTCATTTGAGATTAAATATTTGAATTTAAGAACCTGCGAGATGCCTGCGAGATAAAAAAAACAAATAACTTGCTGACATTCTTTGAAACAACTCTAAAACAACCCTAAATCAACTTGAAACAATTAAAAATTATATTTGATTTATACATTTAAGATTCAAATATATATACATATAACACAACACAATTTGGAGAAAAAAATAACAAAAAAAACAAAAACAAAAACAAATATTAAAACAAACCACAGTGCGTGGGACGTTCACCGGAGTAGAGGATGAACGACATCGGAGTAAAAGCGGGAAAGTTGACAAACTTTTCACAGACAAGAAGAACGACAAATGGGTTTTTTTTTTTCCTTTACATATTGTGTTTACGTTAAAGAGAGGTTGAAGAGATAACTGTGGGAAAGATTAAATAAGGGTATTTTGGATATTCACTTTAAATTTGTCCTAAAACTCTACATGTTCAAACTCAATCTTAAAACTCATTTACTCCTCTCTATTTAGCCTATTTTTTGCAACTTCCGGCCTTTTTTTACCTAACCACCACCCCTATGATCCACTGCCACATCTAATCCGTACTAGTTCAGATCTGCAGACGAATCCCCTTACAGATCTGCATATCCGCTCACATGTCCGCGAACGAACACCCGCTGACTGTCATCTTCGACGACGTCTGTTGTTTGCTACCCACGTTCGTCGCAATGTCTATTTAGATCCATGCACCATCTGCTTTACTCCGATCACATTTGACCTTGTTCGCTCGCCGCCGCGAAGCCCGACTTCCACTACAAGAAATAGGAAATTTGCTGACGCAGAAAAAATCATATGGGACAACGAACGTCGGTAGAAGCTGGTGTTCACCGATGCATCTCAATGCACGTCGGGGGAAGGTATTTTCCCCGACGCATACACATGAACGTTGGAACTAAATTAAATACACCGTTAGGTTTCCTCCAACGTCGTAAAGGAAACGTCAAGAATAGCCCCGTTCTCCCTATGGTCAAAGTGTAGCGTTGGAGAAGGGGCAAATAATTAATTGTGTTGTTTGGCCTTCCTCTGACGTGGTGTCAGACACGTCGGAAAAGGGTACCTATTTTCGATGTCTATAGTGTTGCATCGGAGGAAGGGCAGATCATTAATTATACGTTTCGCCTTCCTCCAACGTGGTATCATAAACGTCAGGAATAGGGTTTACTTATTCCTGACGTTTCATTAATTGCGTCAGAAATAGAGTGATATTCCCGACGTTTTCGTAATGCATCGGGAGTTCTCCGTCTTTTTAACTCCAATTCTTTACAGAATTGAAACAGAAAAGAGAAAGAAAAACGAGAGAGGGAGACCGAGAAGAACGAGAGAGAGGGAGATCGAGAAGAAGAAGGGGGGATTCGCCGCCATTTCATCGTTATTGCCATCGCCGTCGCCGTCGCATATTGGTATATATTAGTTTGATGTGATTTTTGTTTTATTTATATTACAAATTAGGATTTTAAATTAGAAATTAAGGTTTTGAATTAGTTTTTGTTTTAGGAATTAAATTTTGAATTATGTTTTGGTTCGGGATTTACGAATTGGGTGTTTGATTAAGGAATCGATCTTGCATATTTCTGTTTTAGAAATTTTTCATATATGTTTGTTAGGTGATTTCTACTACTAATAGATAATTAGAAGAAATCTAAATGTATGGATAATTTGTTAATGTAATTGTAATGAAATGTGCAAATTAAGTAGGTTAAGACTCGAGAGCTTGTTCACATAATACAGCGGTCGAACAAGCTAATGCAATCCTCATTGAGCAACAAAGACTGAGATTCAAGAAACTAGACATATGATTGAAGAGCAAAAAAGATTCTTCGAGATGCAGTCTAAACAAATGGAAGAAATGATGATGAAGATTGAAGAAATGATGAAGAAGATTGAAGAAATGAGTCGACCACAGGGAGGATCGTGAGGCGTCCACGACTTTATAAATTTAATTTCCTTTTTCATGTCACTTTTTTTTAACGAATTTGAAACTATGTTCTTGTGATGTTTATCTAATTATAACCCAATTTCAATTTGGATATATTATTTACTATGTTGGTTGTTCAGTTTTTATTTAAATTAAATCGAAATCGAATAGAAACTACAATTGAAACAAAAAAAACTAAAAATTAAACAACAATAAATAATTAATAATAATAATAATAATAATAATAATGTAAAATAAAAAAATTTAAATACTATTCCCGACGCAGATAATGTGTCGAGAAAAAGGTTTTTCCTCGACGCATGTAGACGACGTCGGGGAATTCACGACGCAATGTCTCCTAACGTGAAGAGGACATCGGTAGATTCCTAGGGGTAAGCCAACACATAATGGACATCGGTGGAAGTACCGTCGGGAGATATGAAATGCCGACGCAGTTCCATGGTGTGTCTTGGATAGGTCTCCCGACACAATTTTGCTGATGTCCGTCCCGACCTTGAGTAACACGTCGGGAGAGCTGTTCTCGACTTTTTTCTTAATATTCCCTGATGATGTAACGCGTCGGAAATACACCAATCTCTTGTAGTGTTCTCTTTTCGTGAAGCACCCACTGCAAAGCCCGTCTTTTCTGTTCACGTAGCAATTGTTCACCTACCGCCTTCTCCGTTTATGACTGTTCTCTAACTGTTTTAGTTTTGCTTCTGTTTTGTGACCATCATCCTGATCTCAACTTTTTATCATTCTTTTTATTCCATCTTCGTTTTGCTTCAGTATTGTGAAGAGTTTTGCTTATCTTCACCTACAATTGTTCACCTGCTCTGGTTTAGTTTGTTCTGTTCCATTCCAATCCGACGAAACGCTCCTGCTCCGATTCTGCTTCCGTTTCGACTCGACGAAACGCTCAGTTCAGATCCCATTTTCATCTTGCTCTAATTCTGCTCTACTTCAATTTTCCTTTACTCTGTTAAGTTTTGTTTTAGCTTCTTTGCGTTTGTTATCTGTGCGTTTCTAATTCTATTCTAAATTTTCTTTTCTTAGCAATCTCAAGTTCATTCTAGAACCTTGAGTTTGGGTATTGGTGTATTTTGAGTATTTTTAGAAGATATTGTTATGATATTATTCTCTATATTCTTGTATTCTCTAAGTATATTTAAACTTATACTTCTGCTAAATTATCAATGAAATAGAGAATTATTTCAAGAAAACAACATACGTAAAAAGATTTCCAAACCCCAAGTACATTAAAGAAAGATTCTGTTGACATAAAATATTGATTACGTTTGTAGCACCACACACACAACCCATGCATTCCTAATCAAAGTAAATTTATAATCATCAATCAAATTCTAGATTACTTTTTCGACTGACTGGGAAACAAAGTAAACACCCTGCACGAAGAGAAGATTAATATAGAAATCACAAAGACCTTGGTTTTGCCACAATAGTAGAGTGATTGAATATTTGTAAGCTAAACTGTCCAGGCTTTTCGGTGGTATCAATCTTGGATTGTCCAGGAGGAGGCATGAGCTCAAAATTCTGAAGGAGACGACCCAAAGTAATAGCAAGGATGGGCAAGGCGAGAATAATGCCAGGACAGCTCCTCCTCCCAGCGCCAAAGGGAAGGTATCTAAAGTCATTCCCACTAGGCTCTACATTTCCCTCCTCTTCCAAGAACCTCTCAGGTCTAAATTCTTGGGGTTTGTTCCAGTGATCAGGGTTGTTGGCCAGCCACCATGCATTCACTAAAATCTTGCTTTCTGCAGGAATGTCATAACCACCCAACTTGGCATCTTGAAGATTCATGTGAGGCACTAATAGAGGAATGGCCATTCTCAACCGCAAAGTCTCCTTGATCACAGCCTGTAAGTAAGGCAGATTGCGGATGTCTGGCTCTGTAATTTGGACGCCATCTTTTAGTACTGAATCGAGCTCGTCCCTCACTTTGCTCTGGATGTTTGGATGGTTAACTAGCTCAGCTATAGCCCACTCCATGGACCACAATGTTGTCTCAATAGCTGTGTGTTTAATTCGTGCATGGTAGTTTAGTTAAACCTCTAAACATATGCACGAATATCTCAACTCTAATCAACAAACACATGTATAGTTACCAGCAACATTGATGTTCTCTACAATAAAGAGAACGTTCTCTTCGGTGATTTCACCATTCTCTTGAGCCTCCACAATATGATCAATGGCACATTTGACACCACCAACCAACTCCTTGTTGCTCAGTGTGCTAGTCAGTCTCCTGCATATGTGTGCGCAAAATAATGTCTGTAAAAGTATTGTTTTATATTGTTTTGTTATGTGATAATTATGTACTATATACCTACCTCCTCTCATCGACAAAGTGGTCCTTGAAAAGCCTAAGCCTCCTCTCCTTGACGTCCTTACAGACATTCAAATACCTTGTAAGGAAAGGCCTGAGTATAGGGATGAAATCACCGTAGTTATAATCAAAGCTCTGAGATAATCGACTCCTCTCTGCATTTATAAGCTTGAGTTTGTTGAATAGAGGGTCCTCCATGTTGTCAAATCTCTGGTCAAACATCATCCTATACATATTGTTATACATTAGAAGTTGTAACCGCTTCCTCAGAATCACGCCTGTGGTGGAGGCCTCTGGATTGTTTCTTAAATCCTCCACAACTATGGCAGCCTCCTCCTCCCAACCCAACCTATTCTGCTGGACCACCTTGTTGGTGAAAAAAGGGACGGTCATGATTCTCCTCATTTTCCTCCAGTGCTCTCCGTACACTGTGAACACCATATCTTGACCCTTATCTGTGAATATATCGAACACCACGTTCCTAGTCCTAGACCCAAACTCTACTCCCTGGGTGTGTAGCACTTCCTTGGCCAACTCTGGTGAGGAAACAACCACCAAGTTTCGTTGTCCCATTCTCAACAGCAATATGTCACCAAACCTTTTGGCCAGCTCTCTCAAGTTGCGATGGTTCAAGTCATCCCCCACCTGTAGCCAATTTCCAAATATGGGGATGGGAATGGGGCCTGGTGGGAGTTTAAAACGCTTCCCCCTGAACTTGGATATGCTAATGGCAACAACCATGGTCACAAACAACCCCACTAAAGCCTTCTCCAACAGGAGAAGATCCATGGTGTAGCTAACTCTTGTTCTTGCCCTCTACCTACAAAAAAAAAAAAAGTAGCAGATGATATATACAAGTAAGCCTCTTGATTTAGTGCTCATTTATAGAATCTCAAAAGTCAACTTCTCTGATGGTGGGTTCGTAGTCACGATATATGGATAGTGGTAGGTGAAGTTTGAGGAGAAGATAATTAATATTATATATTGTTGAGTTGTTCATTCATCCATCTCAAAAGCTACGTCAAAATACGAAAAATATAAGTTTGATACGTTTGCTTGAAGAAGTATAGAACATGATTAGAGAAAAGAAAACTTTTAAAATTACTAAAGATATAGATACATTTGTCAAAGACAGCCTGACATTAAATTGATTAAAATATCTAGGCATGACATGGAAGCAACAAGCCTAATTAATATGTATAATATATAAATAAGGACATAGAATATTACGATAAAACTTGGATAAATTAAGAGTAAGGTTAGATACTAGAGTATAGAGTACAGAGGATGAAAAAGTAAAATATATTATTTTATTTTAAGTGGTTAATTTAGTTGGAAGCTAGAGTGATAGCTAAGAAAACGGGAAGTAAAAAGAACACGATAATCTTGATAATCCATTTCGATTGAAATTCACCTACTTCTGAAGAACTTTTACGATTGAAATAAAAAGATTCTATTAAGATTAAAGGAGTATTATAATTTGAACACACTTCAATATTCTAGATGACATTTCCTTAGATTTGAAATCTTTTAGTAATTTTATTTACTAAAACAATCAGACTCTCCCTTGAATTTGTAGTTTGAATCTTTTGAAGATTGTCATGAACTCATATTCAAAAATCAACTTATTCTTTAAATCTCTTATCCTTATATAACTTTAGACTCCACTGAATTGAATAATTGAAGCTTAGATATCAAGCTCCCCTTAATTTGAAGCTTCAATTATTAAAGTCTCCTTTAATCTCTTATCTTCAATATATCAGGCTCCCTAACTTAGATAATTGACTAATGAAGATTATCAAGCTCCTCCTGATTCAAGTAGGGTGTTCTTTCAATCTTATCTTCATGTATATATAACCTGAATCAGTCTTGAAAAAATCATATATTCTTCATGAAAATACATGTTTATGAAGGTAAAGATTTACCTTCGTAAAAATTCTTCAACCGGTTTTTGTTTGAATGCATCTTGGTTCAATGCCTCGAGAAAGAATAAATTTTCCTTTTTATAAATAGAGAATGAATAATAACTAAAAATCTTAAGTTTACTTTTCCTATTTCGATTTCAAGTCAACTTGGTAAAGGATCTCAAAAGGCAAACTTGTTGTTGAAGTAATTGAAATATCTTCTTGCGAGAGAAAGTGTCTCCAATTATAGTTTCGTAAAAAAGCGTAGCAAAGGAAATACAATATAATAAATAATCAATTTATACTAGATACCATATAAGAATACGCGTATGTTATAAGATTATATAGAGAGATCAGAAAAAGTTCTCATCTCTTCCCACCCAATACACCCTTCAAGCAATTGACCTAAACCATTAAGGATATGAACAAACAAACAGTCCTTCATCTTCAAATCTAAATAACCCAGATCCTTAATTTAATCCTACGTGTGAGATAGAGAGATGAACAGCGGAGCAGTCGAATTTGCATAATTTCCAATCGAAACATTAACGAATAGTCAATCATTAACAACTGAACTGGTCAACTTTTTATTGTTTATTCATCTTTCAGTGCATGGTATATTTTATTCCAAATCCTGCCTTAGTTACCCAGTAAATTAATGAGAACGATAATAGATTTTTTAAAACTAAAATATTGGTCAAACAAGCCAACTTGAAATTATTTAGAAGAGTAAACTATTTTGTCTTTATCAGGAGATGCATTCAAATTGCAGTCCGTGCAAAATATTCAAAATAAAATGTCTGCAAAGGGTCACATTAAATAGACAAGATTTGTGTAAAACCAACCTAACTCAATTGGTACCGTAATTATATTATGTTGACAAAGTCAATATTTGTCCTAATTTAAATTTTCCTATTGTAATTATATAGTTTTGCCAACAAAATCTGCAAAGTAATCTAGAATCGTAGCTAAGCTGCAAATATTGCCCAATTTTATTATGATGATTCATTGTCATATGCTCACTCACTTGTATTAATTAATATATGTTGGAAAAGCTTGTGGGCCTTTGGCCCAATTCAAAGTTACTTATATTGTTGTCCTACGTTGGAAAATTTGGAAGAAGCAAATGTTTTTAAATAGTGAAGTACCACTAGAAAAATACAAATTGTGTTGATGGTGATAGTATGACCTTGTCACCACACGTTGCTGCTGTTCGGGCAGGCTCGGGCTTGGGCAACTGTGCTTGTGCAAATAAGGATTTATTTTTTTATACTCATCCGAATAGTTTTTTTGGTTCCCCTAAGTACCCAACATGTGTCACTCAGTGACGCAGTCGTAAAGGTTTTTGCCACGTGTCGCAATTCGGGCCACTTCTCCTAGTCGTCCCGAATAGTCGATCTTCCACACTTCACGCCGCATCCGATCTTTCATCCACGCCCTTCTTTTGACGAATTTTTAGATGCCAGTTGAGGAGGACTCCATTATAAATAGAGCCCTCCTCCACTTCATTTTCACTCAACACAAAAAACCTTCTCATCTCTACCTTTCTCTCTAAATCGTCCTCCCTACCGAGATACAAAGTTGTGAGCAATCCTTCATCGATTAGCACGTCAGGATTAGAGAGCTGTGTTAACCTTGGGGAGCAACCGACAGTAAGATTAGCACCACAATCTGGCCGAATTTTGCTTTCAGGGCAGTGATTCATCACGACGCAGCAAGTTATTTTGATCGTCATCATCGAATTTTTTACAACAATATATGGCAAAGGGATGATCAAACTACTACTATATGAGTAGCATTATAAAAAGTATCTATGCAATCTACACCTTTACTTTAAACAAAGAACTTTAAAATTAATATCAACAAACATAAAAATAAAAATATGTTAGCGAGTTTTGTGGTTTGAATTACTTAGAATGCAATTTCAAATTTCAAATAAAACTGAAAAAAAATTGTTTTTGTAAGATAGATAATTAAGGGTTAACATTTTCCAAAAATAGATAAAAGTTCAAAAGTCACAGAAATATGGTTTAGGCTTCAAACATTTCTGGGATCAATTCAAGGTCAACAAGCAGTGTTTCATTTTGTTGGCTATGTCTTATATTAAAGAACCCGCAAATCAATGCATAGGAAAATGCTACAAATTCAACTTTTTTTTGGAAAATTGAAAAAAGAAAAAGAAAAAAGAGAGAAAATAGTAGGTTTCCAGATTGTAAGGGGGACACATCGTACTTGAACAGCAAGGGAGAAATGATATCGGACCAAAAACTCTGCACAAATAAAACCAAACCTCCGAGAACTTAGAACCTCACTCTCTGTCTCACTTCCACTAAAATTTCAAAACCTTCTCCTTCTTAGAAACCTACACAATAAATATTCAAACCAATCCCTGTTCAGTTTTTACTGCCCTTTTTTCTGGACCTATGTTTTCTTTTTTTCTTTTTTTTTTCTCTTTCCATCTTAAAATTCTGCAAAAACCTCTCTGTCTGTCTCCCAAATCCTACAATTTCTACTTGATGATTATCTACATATGTAAAATAACTTTGTATATTATTCACACACACTATAGCAGGTCATTTTATGGGAGTTCTAAAATGTGGTTGTAACAGGATTTCACTTTCTCACAAGATGTCAACCAGAAGAAATATCAAGGATAGAGATGGGTGGATGTGACGTCCCTGTACTGCAAAAAACCCCACTTTTTTTATTTATTTGTTTAATTAAATTCCCCCACCACTTCACTTGAGAAAAGTCACCCCATTAAAAAGAAGGGGAAAATACAGTAAAAAAAACGGGAAATCCCAGATTTTCTGGCCGACTTCCCAAGGTTATGGATGGAGGGTGAAAACAGAGATGATAGATACGGATGAAAACGAGTGGGGTTGTAAGGCCCCCAATTATCCACACCTATGTGAGGAAGGGTAGAAAGGTAACTGCACCAGATATTAATAATGAAGAATGATTGGAGGGAGGATGGTGCAAGGTAGGGTCCACTGGGCTGAAAGATAGGAGGGCCTATAAATAGCTATTATTAGGTATTTGGTAGCTAGGTTGTTTTCGTCTTCTTTATTGTGTAAGGCTACTGTAGCCGCAAGGGTCTCTTTGTGTTAAAAGGAGATTGGTATGTTTTCTTTGCTTGTTTATCTTCATATATCATTTTGGCTTATATAAATAAAGAAAATCCAAGTATCGCCTCTATTTAGCCATCGTTAGGATATTTTCTGTTAAGTTAGTGTTGGTAGCCTAACATTTGGTATCAGAGCTTGAAAGCTGGGGGTGGTTACGAGGCTAATGGCGCAGAGACAAATAGAGGACAGAGTTGAATGAATAGAGAAGGAGATATTGGGCTTGAAGGAGATGCTAATGGAAATGAAGAAATTGATGGAGAGAATGGCTGATGATTTAAGAGAAAGCCATAGTTACAAAAAAAAAGGGAAGAGTCTAGGACCTCAGATGGATCAGTCATGAAAATGAAAGGAAAAGCAAAAAATATGGACACTATCAACGAGGAGGACATGACCATGGTAGACCGCAGTAAATACAAGAAATTGAAAATGCCGATGTTTATGGGAGAAAACCTAGAATCATGGGTTTACCGGGCAGAACACTTCTTTGAAATCAATAATCTACCGGAAGCAAAGAAGGTTAAGGTGGCTGTAGTAAGTTTTGGACAAGATGAGGTAGACTGGTACAACACGGTCTCATAATAGGAAGAAGGTGGAATCATGGGAGGATCTAAAAGGAAGGATGTTTGATTTTTTTAAAGACACAGGTCAAAAGAGCTTAGTGGCCTGATCAGAATCCAACAGGATGGTTCCTACAACGATTACGTGAAGAAGTTTGTTAACTATTTATCACCCCTGCCCCACATAGCAGAGAGTGTGTTAAGGGATGCGTTCCTAACAGGGTTAGAACCGAATCTTCAAGCTGAAGTGGTTAGCCGTCATCCGCAAACATTGGAAGAGTGTAGGAGAGAAGTCCAGTTGGTCAATGATAGGAATTTGGCTCTGAAATTGTCAAAAGTAGAGTGGGGAGGAACGAAACAGAAAAAAAAAGAAGGGAACACAAGCATGACTCAAGAACGAGTAGAGAAAGGAGTATAGAGGAAAACAGAATTCCCATTGAAACAGGTAACAATCCCCATTAGAGGCAATTTCCAAAAGAGCGAACCATTGGTGAAACGCCTATCTTATGCCGAATTCAGGGCTAGACTTGACAAGGGTCTGTGTTAAATGCAATGAAAGATATTCACCAGGACATAGATGCAAAATGAAGGAAAAATGGAGTTGATGTTGTTCATCATGAATGAAGAGGAAAGTATTGAGGATGAGACAGAATAGATGAATCTACTGAGGAAGTGTTGGAATTGAAACAGATCAACCTAGCAGATGGGACAGAAATCGAGTTAAAGGCAATACATGGATTAACAGCTAAAGGAACCATGAAGTTAAAGGGAGAAACAAGAGGAAAGGAAGTCTTAGTACTAATTGATAGTGGAGCCACCTACAATTTCATACACAACAAGATTGTAGAGGATTGGGGATTATCATTGGAAAAGGATACTCAATTTGGGGTCACTATTGGAGATGGTACGAGATGCAAAGGAAGAGGGATGTGCAAGAGGTTAGAGCTAAGGCTTAAAGAAATCACGATTGTGGCTGATGTTTTGGCCATTGAACTAGGAAATGTAGATATAATCTTGGGAATGCAGTGACTAGATACCACTAGAACCATGAAGATACATTGGTCTTCCTTGATTGTCCTCAAAGGTGATCCTTCTCTCATTAGAGCTTAATGTTCTTTGAGAACTATAGAAAAAAATGTGGGAAGAGGAGGATCAGGGCTTCCTGTTAGAGCTACAGAATTATGAGATAGAGTTGAGTAATGAATTCGATGAAGAACAGGGAGTGAAGGGAGATGAGGAGGAATCACCAATGATCAAATTCCTTCTAAAGCACTACACAGATTTATTTGAAGATCCTAGGGGGTTACCTCCTAAGAGAGAGGTAGATCATCGTATTCTAATGTTGCCTGAACAGAAGCCTATCAATGTGAGACCCTACAAATATAGGCATATCCAAAAGAAAGAAATTGAGAAACTCGAGGTCGAGATGCTCCAAACAGGTGTAATTCGACCCAGTCGCAGCCTCTACTTCAGTTAGGTTTTGTTGGTTAGAAAGGAGGATGGGGGATGGAGATTCTATGTTGATTACAGGAAACTAAACCAAGTAACCATATTCGATAAGTTCCCAATATCCGTGATCGAAGAGCTGTTAGATGAGTTGCACAGAGCTACAGTTTTCTCAAAGCTTGATTTGAAGTCAAGGTATCATCAAAGAAGAATGAGAGAGGAAGACATCGAGAAAACGGCGTTCAGAACTCAAGAGGGACAATATGAGTTCATAGTCATGCCTTTCGGCCTCACCAACGCACCGGCTACCTTCCAGTCATTAATGAATCAGGTACTTAAACCTTTCTAAGATGTGTATTGGATTTTTTTAAGACATACTGGTGTATAGCATGGGTCTTACGGAGCATGAAAAGCATCTAGCAGGTACTTAAACCTTTTCTAAGATGTGTATTGGTTTTTTTAAGACGTACTTGTGTATAGCATGGATCTAACAAAGCATGAAAAGCATCTAGGAATGGTGTTTGTGATGATGAGGGATAACCAACTTTTTGCCAACAAGAAAAAGTGTATGATAGCCCATTTACAAATCCAATATTTGAGACATTTGATATCCAGTAAAGGAGTAGAGGTAGATGAAGAGAAAATTAAGGATATGGTGAATTGGCCTCAGCTAAAAGATGTAACTGGGTTGAGAGGGTTTGTAGGCTTGACCAGTTAGTACAGGAGGTTTGTTAAGGGATATGGGGAGATTGCAGGCCCTCTAACCAAGCTGCTGTAGAAGAACTCCTTTCGATGGAATGAAGAAGCTAGTTAGCCATGACAACTATCCCTGTGCTAGCATTACCGGATTGGAAATACCTTTCATCATTGAAACTGTTGCTTCGGGAATTGCTTTAGGTGTAGTACTATCTCAAAATGGCCACCCCATAGCCTTCTTTAGTCAGAAACTTTCATTTAGGGCTCAAACCAAATCCATATATGAGAGAGAATTGATGGCAGTAGTCCTTTCAGTACAAAAGTGGAGACATTATCTTTTAGGGAGGAAGTTTACAATCATCTCAGATTAGAGAGCCTTAAAATTTCTTTTAGAGCAGAGAGAAGTGCAACATCAGTTCCAGAAGTGGCTGACTAAACTCCTAGGGTATAATTTTAAAATACTTTACCAGCCAGGATTACAAAACAAAGCGGCCGATGCCCTCTCCCGGATAGAACAGCCACCAGAATTGAAGACTATGACCACCACTGGAATTGTTAATATGGAAGTAGTTGAGAAAGAGGTCGAGTTGGATGAGGATCTCAAGGTAATCATTGAAGAATTAAAGAATAACCCAGATGAGTCAAGTAAGTTTCAATGGCATAACGGGAACCTACTATATAAGAAAAGAATAGTACTGTCCAAGAAATCCTACTTGATTACCACCTTGTTACGTACGTTTCATGATTTTGTTTTGGGAGGCCACTCCGGATTCTTAAGGATTTATAAAAGAATGAGTGGGAAACTGTATTGGAAGGGCATGAAAGCATATATAAAAAAATATGTAGAACAATGTGAGATATGCCAGAGAAATAAGTTTGAGGCAACCAAACCAGCTGGAGTTTTGCAACCGATTCCAATCCCTGAAAATTTTTGGAGGAATGGTCCATGGACTTCATTGAAGGTTTACCCAAAGCGGGAGGAATGAATGTGATGGACCGGCTAAGCAAATACTCTTATTTCATCACCATGAAACATCCTTTCACTGCCAAGCAAGTTGTCGAAGTCTTTATTGACAAGGTAGTGAGTAGGCATGGAATACCCGAATCCATCATATCCGACAGAGACAAAATCTTCATCAGCAAATTTTGGAAGGAACTATTTGCTATCATGGGAACAATTCTAAAGAGAAGTACCGCATTCCACCCATAAACACATGGGCAAACAGAAAGGGTAAATTGATGTGTGGAAACATATTTGAGGTGCTTTTGTAATGAACAACCTCATAAATGGGATAAATTCATTCCATGGGCAGAATTGTGGTACAACACAACCTTTCATGCTTAAACAAGAACCAATCCTTTCCAAATTGTGTATGGCAAACAACCCCCCCCCCCCCCCCCCCCCCGTGTCCTACAGCAACAACAAGACACCCAATAATGAAGTAGAATGAATGCTGAAAGAAAGGGATCTGACCTTGAATGTGTTAAAGGGAAACTTGAACATAGCACATAACCGAATGAAGAAGATGGCAGGCACAAAAAGGAGAGAGCTCAAATTCAAGGTTGGGGATGAGGTATACCTAAAACTTAGACTATATAGGCAACGTTCCCTAGCTCGGAAGGTGTGAAAAGTTGGCACCTAAGTTCTATGGACCCTATAAGATTATTGAAGAAATAGGGGAAGTGGCATATAGACTACAATTACCATCGGAAGCCTCTATCCATGATGTTTTTCACATCTCCCAACTGAAGCTCAAATTAGGGAACCAGCAAGTGGCGCAAATCCAACAACCAGTGCTGACTGAAGACTTTGAATTACAACTGAGGCCTGAGACCGTGCTAGGTATTCGTTGGAATACTGAACTAGGGGCCAATGAATGGTTGGTGAAATGGAAAGAGCTACCCGAGCTTGAGGCTACGTGGGAAGCAGTTTATCAGATGAATCAACAATTTCCCACCTTCCACCTTGAGGACAAGGTGAATATGGAGCCAAGGGGTATTGTAAGGCCCCCAATTATCCACACCTATGTGAGGAAGGGTAGAAAGGTAACTGCACCAGATATTAATAATGAAGAATGATTGGAGAGAGGATCTTGCAAGGTAGAGCCCACTGGGCTGAAAGATAGGAGGGCCTATAAATAGCTATTATTAGGTATTTGGTAGCTAGGTTATTTTTGTCTTCTTTATGGTGTAAGGTTGCTGTAGCCCCAAGGGTTTCCTTCTGTTAAAAGGAGATTGGTATGTTTTCTTTGTTGTTCTTTGCTTGTTTATCTTCATATTGTGACTTTGTAATCATCTTGGCTTATATATAAATAAAGAGAATTAGAGTACCACCTCTATTTAGCCATTGTTAGGATATTTTCTGTTAAGTTAGTGTTGGTAGCCTAACAGGGGTCTAAGAAGAAAGCAAATGGGAAACTAGGGTCGTCGAAGGTCAGGAATGAGGAATCTATTTTGAGTATGTTGAGATTTTGGGTGGAGATTTTTGAGAGATTAGGCTAAAAAATATGAGTAATGGAAAAGGGGAGGGAGAGGATATGGGGTTGTGTGTTAGTGCTTTTTATTTTGGGTGGGTGAGGATTAGATGGATCTATTGAAAGGAGAGACAAAGAGTACACACCAATTTACGTGGAAACCCGAGTGTCGAGAGAAAAACCACGATTGTTTGTTGTTATTATTTTTTAATGAATAATACGATAGGGACAAGGAAAAATAAATAGAGTATACAATGGCATAAAAAAGGAAAAGATTTAGGAAATAAGGAAAACATTTCCATAATCTTTCCATAAATATTCTAGGATTCTAACAAGGAAAATACTAGAAAAAAGGCAAGGATTCCAACACTCCCCCTCAAGTTGGGACGTAAATATCAATGAGGCTCAACTTGCTAACACAAAAGTCGAAGTTTGGTCTGTGAAGCCCCTTGGTAAGAACATCAGCAACCTGTTAACTCGAAGGGATGTACGGAATGCATATGCTCCCACTGTCAAGTCTTTCTTTGATGAAATGCCGATCAATCTCAACATGTTTAGTTCTATCATGTTGAACATGGTTGTTAGCAATACTAATAGCGGCTTTATTATCACAGAAAAGCATCAATGGTGTCTCACATTCCTGATGAAGATTTGACAGGACTTTCTGAAGCCAAATTTCCTCACATATTCCCAAACTCATAGCTCTGTATTCGGCCTCAGCGCTGCTCCTGGCCACAACACTTTGCTTCTTACTTCTCCAAGTTACAAGATTGCCCCAAACAAAGGTACAATAACCAGAGGTAGACTTTCTGTCAACAGCATATCCTGCCCAATCCGAGTCAGTATATGCCTCAATGGTCTTTCTGTCTGTTTCTCTAAACATCAGCCCTTTACTAGGTGTTGATTTCAAGTATCTCAAAATTCTGTTGACAACTTTCATGACTTCCTCATTAAGGGCCTGCATAAACTGGCTGACAACACTCACAACAAAGGAAAGATCAGGACGAGTATGAGATAAGTAAATTAATTTACCCACGAGGTGCTGATATTGTTCTTTATCAACTGGAACTTGATCATCAGAGCTTCCTAGTTTACAGTTGAATTCAATAGGAGTGTCAGTGGGACGACATCCCAACATACCTGTCTCGGTTAGCAAATCAAGGATGTATTTTCTTTGAGACACAAAGATATCTCCTTTAGATCTGGCCAACTCCATTCCAAGGAAATATTTCAAATTTCCCAAATCCTTGATTTCAAATTCATCACCCATTCTCTGCTTTAGTTGACTGATTTCTGTCTGATCATCTCCAGTCAAAACAATGTCATCCACATAAACTATTAGAACAACAATCTTTCCTGTTTTGGAAACCTTTGTAAATATAGTATGATCAGAGTGTCCCTGCCTATACCCTTGGGACTTGACAAAGGTAGTGAATTTGTCAAACCATGCTCTGGGAGACTGTTTCAGACCATATATCGATTTCTGGAGTTTACACACATGCTAACCAAACTGGGCTTCAAATCCAGGCAGGGGGCTCATGTAGACTTCCTCTACAAGGTCTCCATTCAAAAAGACATTCTTAACATCCAGCTGGTACAGAGGCCAATCTTTGTTCACAGCAACAGATAGCAGAACTCTAGTATTCCATTTAGCAACTGGAGAAAAAGTTTATGAATAGTCAATACCATAGGTTTGAGTAAATCCCTTTGCAACTAACCTTGCCTTGTGTCTGTCAAGAGTACCATCTGCTTTGTATTTGAGAGATAACACCCATTTGCATCCCACAGTTTTGTGTCCCTTGGGTAGAGTACAAATGTCCCAAGTACTATTCTTTTCAAGAGCTTTCATCTCTTCCATGACAGCATTCTTCCATTCAGGACACTCTAAAGCAGTGTAGATATTTTTGGTATTATGGTAGAGTCGAGGCTTGCTGTAAAAGCTCTGAACTGAGGAGAGAGATTATCGTAGGAAACATAGTTGCAAATGGGATGTTTAGTACAAGACCCGGTACCTTTTCTCAGAGCAATGGGAATGTCAAGAGAGGAATCATACTCATCAGGTTTTCCTGTATGACCCTGTTCTGCTTCATTACTACTGGTTCCTATTCTAACCTCAGTCTCATCACCACTGTTCTATTCTTCCACATTCTCAATAACAACAACATTAGACCTGTCATTCTCACTTATCGTATTATTAGAACCGGGTTCGGTAGGGTTTTCCATACCTTGATCTCGAGGAGGTTCAGAGTCTTGGACTGGAGCCGGCGGCTGACTAGCAGGGGAACCAACTTCCTTTTTGTGATTCCTCCTGTAATACGTTTTATAAAGAACTTGGTTTGTGGGTAGGACTATGGGATGAGGATTGATGTCAGACACGACATTAGGAGTAGGTTCGATAAATTCAAAGGTGTTGTTAGACTCTTCACTCACACTTGTTGGTGATATATAATTAAATTTGTCTTCAACTACTAGCTTAAGCTTTTGGGTGAATTGGTGGTTTAATATGGTATCAGAGCAGATGGTCCAGGGAGGTCCTGTGTTCAAGCCCCTGCATTGTTCGTCTCCTCCCCAATTAAAATGTAGTTCCACTTGTTGGGCCTTTCAAATATTTCAAGCCCACAAGTGAGAGGGAGTGTTGGTGATATATAATTAAATTTGTCTTCAACCACTAGCTTAAGCTTTTGGGTGAATTGGTGGTTTAATAACACTCTCCCCCTGAAGATGGCTAACGGAAAGGTAGGGTCGGTCCTCACAGAAAGTAGCATCCATAGTGACAAAGTATTTCCTGGACAGCGGGTGAACATTTATAACCACGCTGGTGAAAGGGATACCCAACAAACACACATGCCTGTGTCCAAGGGGTAAATTTGGTCTGATTATGGCCAAAATTATGGACATAAGCGGTACACCCAAACACACGAAGATGAACCTCAGAAACAAGACGAGTAGATGGGTAGGACTCCTTAAGACAATCTAAGGGAGTTTGAAGATGGAGAATATGAGAAGGCATTTTATTGATTAAATGAGCTGCCGTAAGAATAGCATCTCCCCACAAGTATGAAGGAAGGGAAGTGGAAAGCATAAGGGAACGGGCTACTTCCAGAAGGTGACGGTTTTTTCGCTCGGCCACTCCATTTTGTTGAGGAGTGTAGGCGCACGAGTTTTGATGTACAATCCTCTTGGAAGCAAGAAATTCACTAAGGTTATGGTTTTGGAATTCCCGACCATTATCACTCCGAAGAATAGCAATTTTTTGATGGAATTGTGTTTCAATGGTGTGATAGAAATTTTGAAAAATAGAGGAAACCTCAGATTTATCAGTGATAAGGTAGACCCAAGTAAGATGGGTATGATCATCAATGAAGGTTACGAACCACCGTTTTCCAGATGAGGTTGTTATCTTGGATGGTCCCCAGACATCACTATGGGTTGGTTTGTATGGTTGTGAAGGAAAAGAAACTCGATGTTGTTTGGCCTGAATACACACATCACAAGATAAGGTAGACACATCAATTTTAGAGAAGAGATGTGGAAATAAATGTTTCATATTGGAAATTAGGGTGGCCTAAACGAAAATACCACAACATACAGTCTTGTTCAGAAGTAGTGAAATAGGAAGATAAGAAACTAGTTCTAGAAATGCTACTAGAAGAGGTATCATCATCAAGGAGGTAGAGTCCCCTACTATGCGGGGCAGTGCCAATCATCCTCCCCGAGCTCAAGTCCTGAAAAGAGGAATCAGATAAGAATATTGCTTTGCAGTTTAACTCATGAGTGATCTTGCTTATCGAAAGCAAATTATAAGACAGTTTGGCCTGAATACACACATCACAAGATAAGGTAGACACATCAATTTTAGAGAAGAGATGTGGAAATAAATGTTTCATATTGGAAATTAGGGTGGCCTAAACGAAAATACCACAACATACAGTCTTGTTCAGAAGTAGTGAAATAGGAAGATAAGAAACTAGTTCTAGAAATGCTACTAGAAGAGGTATCATCATCAAGGAGGTAGAGTCCCCTACTATGCGGGGCAGTGCCAATCATCCTCCCCGAGCTCAAGTCCTGAAAAGAGGAATCAGATAAGAATATTGCTTTGCAGTTTAACTCATGAGTGATCTTGCTTATCGAAAGCAAATTATAAGACAGTTTGGGCACATGCAAAACATTATGTAAGGCGAGCCCTGCACAAGGAGAAATCTTCCCATTTCCAGCAATGGGGGCCAAGGAGCCATCTGCAATTCTAATTGTCTCGTTTCCAACACAAGGAATGTAAGACACAAAATGTTCAGAGGACCCAGTCAAATGATCTGTGGCACCAGAATCCAGAATCCAGAGGTTCTTCCCATCAACACTAACAAGACCGAAGGAGTGAGGTATACCTGATTAGACAATGGCACCTAAAGTAGCAGGACTAGGATCGGTTTGGTTCCTGTGTGGATTAGATTGTTGAGGAGGTTCAGCAGACTCACTCACATACGCCCGCCCTGTGTTCTGTTTGTCGTTGGAAGGGAGTTTCTTACCTCCTGGGGGACGACCATGTAACTTACAACATTGTTCTTTGGTATGCCATTGTTTTTTGAAATGCTCGCAGACAGGAATTGGTTTTCCATTATGCTTGTCACTACCACGGTTAGAAGACCTCGTACTAAAAGCAGTGGAGTCAATAGTAGGAGTTGCAGAAATATTCATAGCACTTGTGTGATCTTCCTCGAGGCGGATTTCAGAATAAACTTCCATCAGGGAGGGAATCGGTCTTTGGCCTAGTATACGCCCTCGAACTACATCAAACTTAGGATAAGACCAGCAAGAAAGTCATAAATCCTGTCATTTTCTTCAATTCTCGAGTACTGCACACCATCAGTGGGATCACGCCAGACTAATTCTTAGCATAGGTCCATTTCTTGCCATATAAGAGAAAGCTTATTAAAAAAGGATGGTTCCTTGCTTGCATTCATGAACTTGCTTTCTCAGCGTGTATAGGCGAGAGGCATTCTGACGTTTGGAGTAAAGTGTATGGGTCGTGTCCCAAATATCTTTGGCTTTTGCAGCAAACAATAACGGCTTGCCAATTTGAGGTTCCATACTGTTAATCAATATGGACTGAAGAATAGAGTCCTCTACCTTCCAATATTGTTCATGTGGGTCACCTGATAGGGGGCGAGGTATTTCTCCTGTCAGAAAGCTAAATTTATGTCATCCTTCGAGGACCATCTTTACTGACTGAGACCATGAGAAATAGTTATTGCCATTCAAATTTTCTCCTGAAAGATGATACACCGAAGACTGAGCCACTGTATTAGTCACATAAGGAGAGGATAAATTAGGGAACGAGTTTACCGGATTCTCAAAATACATCGGTAGAGAAATATTGGATGTCGTCTCTAAGGTAGCCTCAAGTGCTGCTATCTGTTGTCGAAGCCCTTCCAGTTGCTGTTGAACTATTCCCGAGGAAGTTTGCACGTTATGATTGAATGTGCCGAAGATTCACCAACCTCAAATGTTGAGTGAATTTGAGAATTCTTAACATCAGGATGGTAGCTAGAATCAGTGGGTGGCTGGACATACAGATTTGATGGCAGAAGCGGTGGTGGCCGATCGGAATTAGGTGGTAGAACATAAATCGGGGCGTGGGGAGCAATATAGGCCGTGGATGAAGAAAAGGGTTTGGACAGATGGGATGGCCGGCGCCGTCTGAGGATGAAAAACCGACGCGTGGCGACGCGTGAGGTTGCTTCAGCGGCGCGGACGACTGCGAAATGACAGAAAATTATTTTTGGACGTTTTACGTAGCCGGCTTAACCATTCGTCCATGGCAGCACTCACTCGAGCATCGACGGCAGCGGCTACGGCAGCACTAAAATTGGTGGCTGTCTCTTCGGTTTGATTTTCATCAGTGGTTTGGTTTTCTAGGGTTTCTAGGGTGTTTTCATTGTCCCGCTCTAATACCATATTGAAAGGAGAGACAAAGAGCACACACCAATTTACTTGGAAACTCGAGTACCGGGAGAAAAAACACGATTGTTTGTTGTTATTATTTTCTAATGAATAATACGATAGGTACAAGGGATAATAAATAGAGTATACAATGGAATAAAAAAGGAAAAGATTTAGGAAATAAGGAAAACATTCCCATAATCTTTCCATAAATATTCTAGGATTCTAACGAGGAAAATACTAGAAAAAAGGAAAGGATTCCAACAGGATCGTTGACACTCCCGCCTTCTACTCCTACTATTTTTTAAGTTTTCATAAAGTCTAACCTTTCTTTCTCACCTCATTTATATAAAGATTTACTTCTCACTTTCCGTGTCCTCATCTGCTCTACTTCTCTAGAGGTCGATGTTTAATTTTTCATGCTTTGTCTGCCCCTGCATTCATTACCAAGATGGAAATTTAGATTCATTTTGAATGAAATGAAATGACATCTAAAAGAAAATCCAACTTTGTGATGAACATACAATTAATCAAGTATTTACTACAGTGATTGTTTTCACAAAAACTGTAGTGACCATTTATCAGTCCTACATCATACTCTCAAACAGATAACATCTTTATTTTAGACACGTTATGCACAATTTAAAAGAAACCATGTATCCCATTTGCAATCAACACAGTACCAATTAGGACTACGAACAGTATATATATAGTATGTTGACATGTCGTTTGTTACATTTCGTAATTGGCTAGACAAAATGTAATATAGCCTTTTTTTTTTCTTTGTCAACTTATTTACTTTTCTGGAACAGGCAAGTAATGCCATCATGCATCGATGAGCATGGTATTGGATAGTGTCTACAGCCATCAATGTGGTGCAAATGTTCAGTACAACTTGCGGAATTATAATAAACATATCATCAACTAGTGGGTGAATTACACAAAATAAGCATGTTATCATTACCTGTGCAAATGATGAAAAGATGAGTTAAGAAATCTTGCTAGCGGGGCCCATAAATGTTAAGACAAGAGAGATAGCCATTGACCTCGGCTGATGGTTTTCCAATCTTCATCAGTGGCTTTGAAAGTGGGGGGTCCCCAGATATGTGTGCAAGCTATCATTGGCATTGAAGAAATGGCTAATCAAAGGAATCAAAGGACTCCTACTACGGGGTGCTTGGCAAGCAACACTCTATTATGCATGACTAAGCACAGTACACATATAGTAATAGCAAATGATAATTCGTCCATGGTCCATCCACTTATCTTTTCAACGATCAGATCATCTGTGACTCAAGCCAACAATACCAAAATTAGCAAAGTTAAAATTTTAACTCATAATCCTAAAGTAATTGATGACATTTCAATGCCTACATAAGTTATGGTGAAACTACAACAAAATCTTTAGTTTATCAACAAAGATAACACCCACTTGGTTCTTTGTCAGAATCTTGAATACTCGTGATACATAAAGAATCGCAACTTTTCAGTCCAACAATACTTTGGACAAACCTCTTCCATATTGTAAATTGAGATGAGTCTAGACATAAGGGAGTTCAGCTCATGCAACCTTAATTGATTCTTTTACCAGCAATACCTCGAGGGATAATATTATTGTATAAACGAAATCATTCTCTAGTCTTTTCATGCTATTTTTTTAGGGAAATCACCTAGTTATTCTCTCCCAAAAAAGAACTTCTAACCAATTATCACAATAGGACTTGAAAGCAACAACCTGTGTTTTAAAGCTGAAAAAAATATTAGAAGCAACACCAAGTATGAAACTAACCAGTTGACATGGTATTGAGCAACCTCACTACTGAGTATTGATCCTTTTTTAATAATTGTAGTCGTAGTCCCAAAAAGAGCATATAAAATATGGAGCAATTGGTACCTCATTCGCTTTCAACAATTCAGGCTTCAAAAAAGTCAAATGGTAGCTTGAACATTGGGAGCTAATCTGCTAATAGCAAGAACCCAATTCTAGATGGGCCCTTCAAACCCCATAATGCCCAGTCATTTTCAGCCTTCCCTCTCACCATAATAAAGCGTACTTGAGCATTTCTTTTCCGCAACATATTTTGACCTGACAATGCCACTACTTTCTATCTCAATTTGCAAATTCAACATCCAACTCTTTGTAGTCAAATCATAGAGTTATGGTTGTACTGTAAATTCAATCCACCATGCAGATACCTGAAGACATGATTGAAAATCTGGAATGCAGTGGCCAGCTGCAATAGAATTCTGTAAGACCACCAATTATTCACACATATAAAAGGAGGGGCAGGAAAGTAAATGAACAAATAAAATGATGAAAGAATGATGGGAAGGGATCGTGCGTGTGGGCGTGTGGGGCCCAGGTTCAGGAAAGAGAAAACTAGGGGAAGGAGCTATATAAATAGGTCCTTTTA